>JANBSU010000090.1:0-51341 GCA_027578835.1 Coemansia sp. RSA 2050 | reverse complement strand
TACGAGAGACGAGAGACGAGAGACGAGAGACGAGAGACGAGAGACGAGAGACGAGAGACGAGAGACGAGAGACGAGAGACGAGAGGTGAGAGATGAGAGATGGGGAGGGGGAGGTGATGACGGAAGCTGGGCAGAGCGGCGCCGATTTATACAAATTGCATAGGCAGCAAGTAGCGCAGGGGGAGATGTCTCGGCTCTAGATCGGAGCCTACCTGCCACTTGCATGAAAACAGCCATTTACTACTTTTATGCAGCAGTAAGTACGAGGGGGAGGGCCATTGTGTCATGGGTGGGAGCATTAGTCAGAAGAAGAGTTTCGCTGATGTGCTGTCGTCACAGCAATGTAAATGCGGTGTAACGCATTTGGCCAAGAATCAGGTTAATCAAAAGCCTAAATCAAGAGCACTAGCCTTATCATCATCAGTCAGAGCCTTTCGGATTTCTGGGGTGGACAGCAGCGCTCTCTCAATCTTTTGTCTTTAGCAATATTTGATAGAATATACAGCTAACCATGGTTCTAGAGCAGTACCAGCGCGACTTTATCTCGTTTGCGATTGCCGACGGGGTGCTCTCGTTTGGCGAGTTTACGCTGAAGAGCGGGCGCAAGTCGCCGTACTTTTTCAACGCGGGCAAGTTCAACAGCGGGGCATCGCTAGCCAAAATTGGACAGTACTACGCAGCGGCGATATCAAGCAGGCCAGACATTGAGTTTGACGTGGTATTTGGGCCAGCATACAAGGGCATCCCGCTGTGTGCAACCACGGTGATTGCGTTGGCCACGGCGGCAGGCAATGAGCGCCAGCGCGATGTGCTGTATTCGTTCAACCGCAAGGAGGCCAAGGACCACGGCGAGGGCGGCAGCATAGTGGGAGCGGCGCTGAAGGGACGGCGGATTTTGGTTGTAGACGACGTGATCACGGCTGGCACGGCTATTCGTGAGAGCATGGATATTATCCGCTCAGCAGAGGCTACGCTGGCGGGAGTGGTGGTGGCGATCGACAGGCAGGAAAAGGGCCGGGACAGCTCGCTATCAGCGATCCAGGAAATTGAGAGGCAGCACGGAGCGCCCGTAGTGGCGGTGGTGACGCTGGACAATGTTGTCGAGTACCTGCAAGAGCAGGGAGGCGAGCTAGGCGCAATGGCAGCAGCAATGGAGGAATACCGGCATGAGTATGGCGCGGCATAAGGCGAATAAAAACATGAAAGCCGTAGTATTGATAAAGAGATAGATAGATAGATAGATAGATAGATAGATAGATAGATAGATAGATAGATAAAGAAAGAAAGAAAGAAAGAAAGAAAGAAAAAAAGTTACTAGGCAGTGGTGGGCTTCCTCGTTATAAATGTTACTACTACTATGCAGCGGCTACCTCATCGTAAAGAGCACCAACGGTGTGTTCGGTGTCCAGGGCGATGGACTTTGTCTGGTTGTCGGTCTTGTAGATGCCAACGAGGCGGTCGGCAAGCTCAAACATGTTGTTTCTGAGGCTGATGATCACAAACTGGGCGTTGCGGGTGCGCTCCTTGATGTAGTTTGCGACGATAGAGACGTTGCGGAAGTCCAGGGCAGCATCGATCTCGTCCATGACGTAGAGCGGGGTGGGCTTGTACTGGTGCAGGGCAAAGACCAGGGCGAGCGAGCTAAGGGTCTTTTCGCCGCCGGAGAGGTTGGAGATGTTCTTCCACGACTTTTTGGGGGGCATGACGCTAAAGACAATGCCCTCGGAGAAGGGGTCGAGCGAGTCAACCAGCTCCAGCTCGGCCGAGCCACCCAGGGTGATCATTTGGTACATCTCCTTCAGGTGGTAGGAGATGACGGAGAAGCCGGCCATAAACTCGTCCAGGCGACGGGTGCGCAGGCAGTCGAGGCAGCGCTGGGCCTCATCGCGGCGCGCAGAGACGGCGTCCAGCTCGGCGGACCGGGCGGCGTGCTCGGCAGCACGGCGCGCGTACTCGGGCAGCACGCTGAGGTTGGGACGCGTGCGCTGCAGGCGGGCCTCGGCCTGCTCGATGCTCGCCTGCAGCTCGGCGGCGTCGATGCCGCTCAGCTCGGCTTCCGACAGGTCGGGCAGGGCGGGGGGCGCGTCGGCGTCGGCGGCGGCTTGGGCGGCACCCTCAACGGCGCCCTCGACGGCACCGTCGAGGGCGTGCAGGGCCAGGTGGGCGCGCTCGCTGGCCCAGTAGTTGGCGGCGCGCGAGGCGTCGGCCAGGGCGCGCTCGGCGTCGTCGGCGGCGCGCTTGAGCTTGGCGCCGCGGGCACGCAGGGCATCGAGCTCGGCGGCCTTGGCGTCGGCGGCGTCGCGCGTGCGGTCCAGCAGGGCGCGGCGCGTGTCGGCGAGGGCGCGGGCGGCGTCGGCCCGGTCGCGCACGGCCAGCGCGTGGAGCGACAGGGCGTCGATCTCGGCGGTGACGGCGGCGAGCTGGGCGCCGAGGTCGGCGGCGGCGTGGGCCCTGGCGGCGGCCTGGCGCTCGGCGCGGGCGAGGTCGGCGTTGGCGCGGGCGTGGGCGGCGGCCCAGCGCGCCATGTCGTCGGCGATGGTGGCCAGGCGGTCGCGCAGGCCGTCGACGCGGGCCTTCTGCGCGCGCAGGCGGATGCCGCCGGCCTGCATGACCCTGTCCTGCAGCGCGCGGACGGCCGCGTCGATGGCGCCGCACTGGGCCTGCAGCGCGCGGATCGACTCCTCCTCGGTGGCCACGCGCGCGGCGGCGGCGGCCCGCGCGGCGCCATCGGCTGGGGCGCGCGCGGCGTCGTCGGCCAGGCCGCGCGCGCGGCGCTTGGCCATCTGCACCTGCTCGTCGGCGGCGGCCAGCTCCAGCTCCAGGCGCGGCAGCAGCGCCTCCAGCGCGTCGTAGCGCGCCTGCAGCTGCTGGCGCGCCGCCGTGGCCGCGCGCAGCGCCGCCTGGAGCTCGGCGAGGTGCGCGTCGGCGGCCTCGCGCGCCGCGGCCAGGCGGCCCAGCGCGGCGGGCGCGGCGGGCGCGGCGGGCGCGGCGGCGCGCGAGCCCATGGCGCCGCGGGCCACGGCGCAGCCGCCGCCCGACATGGTGCCGGCCGGCTCCAGCACGGCGCCGTCCATGCTGACGACGCGGTGGCGCCGCGCGCCGCCGTACGCCACGCGCCGCGCCTGCTCCAGGTCGGCCGCCACAAGCGTGTCGCCCAGCGCGTGCTGGAACGCCGGCAGCAGCTCGGCGCTGGCCGGCCGCACCAGGTCCACGAGCCGCCGCACGCCCTCGGGCGCGGGCCCCGGCGCCGCCGCGCGCGGCCGCAGCGTGTCGAGAATCACAAAGCGCGCGCGCCCCACGCCCGACGCGCGCAGGAACTCGACGCACGCCTGGCCCGCCGCCACCGTCTGCACCACGATGCTGTCCAGCGCCGCGCCGCACGCCGACGACACGGCCACGTCGTACGCGTCGTCGATGGCGCCCAGCGCGCCCAGCCGCCCGTGGATGCCGCCGATCCGCCCCAGGTCGCGCTGCCGCAGCACCGCGCGCAGCACCGCACTCTGCCGCTGCGCCGCCCCCGCCGCCGCGCGCGCCTCCTCCTCGCGCCGCCGCGCCTCCAGCGCCGCCGCGCGCCCGGCCGCTGCGCGGCCCTCGCCCACCTGCACGGCCCTGTCCGCCGCCTCCAGCTCCTCGTTGACCCGCGCCAGCTCCGCCACGCGCGCCTCCGCCGCCGCCGCCCTGGCCACGCGCTCGTCCCGCAGCCGCCGCAGCTCCGCCTTGGCCGCCTCCAGCGCCCGCTCCGCCGCGCCCGCCCGCTCGTCGAGCACCCCGAGCTCCGTCTGCGCCAGCTCCAGGCGCGCCTCGTGCGCCCCGATCCTCTCGCGCCACGGCGCCAGCTCCTGCTGCTTCTCGCCTATCGCCGCCGTCAGCTCCGCCGTCTTGCTGCCCAGCCCCGCGCTGATCTCCTCCAGCGCCTCGCGCTCCACCCCCACCCGCTGCTCAACGTCCGCCGCCTCCTTGCGCCCGCTGTCCATGTCGCTCTCCAGCGCGCCCACCGTGCTGCGAAGCTGCTGCATGCTGTGCGCCTCCTTGTCGCCGCTGTCCTGCGCCTTTTTGAGCTTGCCCTTGATGTGCTTGCGGTTGACCTGGAGCTGCACCTCGGAGCGCTCGGCCTTGCTCAGCTCCTCCGCCACCTCCTTCGCCCTGCGGTCCAGCACCTTGCACTCCTTCTCCGTCAGCGCCCGCGTCTCCTCCAGCTCCTGCGCCTCGTTGCGCATCGCTGCATGCCGCGCCTCCTCGCTCGCGCACGCCAGCCGTGCCGCTTCGTACTTGGCCCGCTCTGCCGCCTCCTTGGCCTTGCTTTCGTGCTGCCGCTTCTGGTACAGCGCCGACTTTTGCACCGTCAGCTCGTTCTCCGTCTGGATGAAGGCCAGCGCCTCGTTCTTCTTGTCCTCGAGGCTGTTTTTCTCCTTTTCGACTATCTTGACCCTGTGCAGCCGCTCCGACCGCGCCGCACTGAGCTCGTCTACCTGCTTGCGCGCCTCTTCGATCTGCCCCTTGTACGCCGATGTGCCGATAATGTCCTCCAGGTACTCGAGCAGCCCCACTTCGTTCTCGCTCTGCCCCATCGCCTTCATCTGCGAAATGTTCTCCACCTCGCCCTGCAAGATGAGGAACCGCTTGTGGTCCAGGTCGATCCCCTTGCTGCGCAAAAGGCCCGTTACCTCCGTGTAGCTGCTGCTGCCGCCGTTAACCATGTACTTGCTCTGGTTGCTCAAAGTCGCCGTGCGCGCTACCACCACCTCGCTGCCCTCTATGTCCTCCGAGCTGCTCCCATCTGCGCTGTCCAACACCTCCCTAAAGTGCACCTCCACTGAGCACTGCGACACCTGCCCTGCATTCTTTGAGCTGTGGATCAGCTCTGAAAGCCTGCCCTGTCGGATCTTGTTGGCCCGATATCCAAACACAAACAGCAACGCATCGATGACATTCGACTTGCCCGACCCATTGGGCCCGACGATAGCAGAGAACGACTAGCACTTGCTCATTCGTATACGCCATTATCATTACTAGCATTAGTATTATGCCGCTCTCTTTTTCTCTCTTTCTTTGCTGTTACCCTTCACGTTCTTCATGTGCTTACTCTGTGGAATGGGCCAATAACCTGTCGCCCAGCGTAGGACTTGAAGTTCTCCAGAACCATCTGTGTGATTATCAGCCGTGGCTTTCCCGCCTCCACTTTACAAGTGCCGTTAGCTGTGGAAGGCTTTGGTACTGCCAACCCCGGTGCCATCTCAATATCGAGGTCTTGCGTGTTGATTGCTAGCGATTCAGCCATTTCGTTGAACGTCATTTTGCCAAAAGTTGATTATTTTAAAATAAAAAATAAAAAATGTGAAAGTGGGGAAACAAAAAAGTGCCTAAAACAAACGGACCCATGATGGATTTGTTGTCACTAAGTGATATCTGATCAGTCTAATTTGTTGATTTACTCCCCCTGTTGCTTTTGGCTGGGCTGTCTCTGTCTCTTATTCACCTTTCGTCTTCCCCTTCACTCCGACTTGCACTAAATTCGTTCTCAATGTCCACTGCTGACGGCCTCAAGGCTCGGGCTGACGGCCTCAAAGCTCAGGCTGACGCTGCCTTCAAGCTGGCCCGCTACGAAGACGCCGTCCGCCTATACACCGCCGCTGTACAGTCTGATGCCTCCAACCCGCTTCTACTTACAAACAAGGCAATGGCCTTGCTAAAGCTGCAGAGGTACACTGCTGCCGTCGACTGCTGCAACGCCGCCCTGGCTCTACGCCCAAACAACGTCAAGGCTCTCTGGCGGCGCGCTACTGCTTACTCTGCCTTGGCTCGCTACAACGAGGCAGCCCGCGATTACGAGGCCGCTCTACTCATCGAGCCAACCAACAAAGCTCTTATCGCCGAACTGGAGAAAAACAGCCACGCACTACAAGCTCAAAAGACCCCAACCGCAGCAAACAGTCTACTCTGCCATATAGACAAGCCTCCAAAGAGCGCCCAAGAGTTTGAGCGTGCCTGGCGCGAGTGCCACGATTCTCCAGAGCTGCTGTATATGTATCTCAAATTAGTTCCCGTGTCTGACTTTCCCGCTCTGTTTCGATCCTCCCTGGAATCCGGCCATCTGTCTGCCATCTCCAAAGCCCTTGAGTTTGCCCGCCGTGAACATGGCGACGACGACTATCAGCTCGCCTTTGACCTTCTGACTGCCCTGGCCCGTGTCGACCGCTTTGCCCTAGCCGTTCTATTCCTGGATCATGACGACACCAACAGAATCCTAGCAGTTATAGGCTGGCTTGGCAAGGTCAAGGGCCTGAATGTAGAGTCTCTCGAGAAGCAGTACCACTGACTTTTTCCTTTTCTACAAACCATGTTTGTGGCATTGAGAATCGCCGGAGAGAGCAGGCAAGGGAAGCAGCCGCAAAGACAATAAGCACCCCCTGCTGACGCCGCTATCTTTCTGCTTGATGTGGGAGGGGGCTGACTGTTACGGCTCCCAGCTTAATGGGGAAAAGTTCCGATTTTCGCTGCCGCCCGGCAATCTCCCTAGGATTTATGCTAGCTAAACTTGATCCTACCAAAAAGTAGCGCTTCTAAATAGCAAAAAGGCAAAGAATCATCTAGATGTAGAAAAAGTGCGTCACTGCATCTCAACTTCAGGGTTATCGGGAATGCCTCTGAACACAGACTCTGTTGGCAACCCGAATTTTTCTGCCGGGAATAGATGGCCAATGGCCTGAGTAACGCGCCGCCGACGGTCCATAGCACTGACTGCATTATCAGACAGCGCCACGGTCTTAATGGGCGCCGACTTGCGCTTGCGCGACTTTGTCAGTCGGTGGCGCTTCAAATAGCTCTGCTCCACCTGTTTATCCAGCTCGTCAATGACTTGTGTGTACTCCTGATACCCCGTGTGCTCCTTGGCTATCGGAAGCAGCCGCTCCTTGCGCTGTGCGTTAATCCTCGTCTGCTCGCGCAGCTGGCGCTGGAGCGATCGCATTGTCACACACACCTCGTCGTCCTCTCTATCGTCCCAGTCTACGTCGTCGTCGTCCAAGATGCCAATATACCGAAGCTCGCGCTTTAGCCGGTCCTCCAGCGAAATCAAGTCGCCGGCCGAGGACAGCTGCCGCGGCTCCATGCCATCGTCGCCCTCCTCGCTGCCCGAATCATTAACAGAGGTGCCCTCGTCATGGTGCCCATTCCCAATTCCGTTGCTGCCATTGCTGGTGGCATCGTGCTTGGCATTTGCGCTCCAGCTCTCGCCATTCATTACCAGCCGCTCGGCAACCAACGCCGATATTAAACGCTCTGTCAGTGGAGCCAGTCGCACTGAATTGTATGCCAGATCCGAGTCCACCAGATCCGTGCCCGAAAATGATGCGGTCGCGGGCCGTGTGCGTGGGGGCTCCTCGGAACTCAGTAGGTGCTTTGCGGCGTACCGCGTCTTGTTGTTGTTCATATGGTCGGGAAAGTGCGAGATCTCCTCCTCTGCCCATGCACGCGCGTAGAACTTTCCCAGCCGCGGCATGGCGTATGATTCTTGGTTGTCGTGCGTGTTCTCTAGAAATGCAAGGTCATCCTCGGTGACGTTTCGAAAGTACGGCTCTAGCGACGCCCAGAAAACCTGTGTTTGCACCTGGTTCGCCACCTTGACACGCGAAAAGTCATCCTGCACTGGCGTCCCGGTGCTATGCCGAACCTTTAGCGGCGGCGCTGGCGAGTGACCTTCGCTCGTCGCTTGGAAATATTTGCCATCCCCGCCAATCTTGCTGCTAGTCTGAGCCGAGTTGTCGCTCTCAGATCCGCCTACCCTGCTCGCTGGTAAGCTAGATTTGGCCCGCTTGTTGGCTGGCTTGTCTGTGCTCGCTCTTGCCGATGTTGCTGTCTGTGACGCCGCCGCTACCGCAACAGTATTGGCTGGTCCCGCTGCCAAGTAAAGCGGCATCGGGCTGTCGTCTAACTTGGCCGTGTCTCTATCGCGCTTGGCCCCGGCTCGCTCATCGCTGCCACCGCTACTGCTGCCTTCGCTCAGCCTGCTCTTCAGATACGACTGATCCTGCTCAAGCTGCGATACACGCGCTGCTGCACGCGCAGACATTCGCTCCAGCTCCTCCTGGAGCTGACGCAGCTCACTACCCGGCAGCACCTTTCCACTGCTTAGCTCATACGTCGACACAAACTGCGATACCAGCGCCGACTTTTGCACTTCGGCGGTGGCAAACTGCGCAAATGTAGGCATGGGCTAATCGAGTATTAAATTCGCCGAGAACTAAAAATAAAAAATAGAAAAACAACGCGTCGGTGACTAGTTCAAAGGAGAGCTGGCCAAATGAATATCGGGTCTCTGCAAATGAGGTCTCGCTGGTCTCGGGTAGTTGGCGAGGCGTGTATCGTTGTCAAATTCTGGCTCTGGAATTTCATAAAGAAAAGCACCCAAGAAGACATCGCTCAGGCCCACGCCCGCCCCAGCCCAATAGCCTGCGCACGTGATCCTAGGCACTTTATGGCTGTGGGCCATAGTTTTTTCTGTGCCAGAGGCCCTGTGGCCTTTGAGCATGCGAGACCAGCCCCTGCGTGCCTCCGCCACTAACCTCGGTCTCTTGCTATTTTTCTACACATACCACTGTGTTCTCGGACAGAAACCGTATGGCGATGGTATCGACAGCAGACTCGGCTTTCTCGGGAGCCCAGTACCTGATGGGACTACAAGTCTTCGTCAGGCTGGCTACGTTTAGCATGAACGCTGTGGTGATTAGTCTTGCCGGCGGCGAGGCCTTTGGCGTTGCATCGGTGCGATTCGAGCTGCTGTTGTCAACCATTCTGTTTCTCTCGCGCGAGGGCATGCGCAATGCGCTCTTGCGAATAGACGCCGATCGTAGCGCTGGTGGTCGGGCCCAGTCGAGTGTAGATCGCTCCAACGCGCAAAGACAGCGACCACCGGCGCACGAGCAGCGCATTATCAATGCCGCGCTGATACCCATTGGTGCTGGAATAGCTATGGCCAGTGCTCTATACCTCTACTATGTAGCATATGGCCCTCATAACAGCACATCTGCCGATCCACCGCACTATTACATGTCGCTAACGTTGTATATTTTGGCTGCCTGGATAGAGCTGTGTGTCGAGCCCCTGTTTGCCCTTTCGCGCTCGCGAATGCTGTTCAAGCTGCAAGCAAAGTGCGAGGGCATTGCAGTCTCTGGTCGCTGTATTTCAGTTGTCCTCGTCTTGCTTGTCGGCCGCTCCCTTAGTGGCGGCATAGGCGGCAATCCGTTCAAACTTGTTGCATTTGCTGTTGGGCAGATGGCCTATGCCGTCCTGATCCTGATCTCCTATCTGTGGAGCATGTCTAGCGAGCTCGAGTATTCGGTGTGGAGCTGCTACCTTCCGCACAAGGTCGCGCTGGGTTCAGAGGAAAAGCAAGCATCTTACATTGGCCCTGCTGTCAAGGGTCTGGCCGTGACACTTGTTGGCCAGTCCCTACTCAAGCATCTTCTAACACAGGGTGACAATATGGTGATGGCCAGATTCGCAACGCCTGCTGAAATGGGCACGTTCGCCTTCATCACAAACTACGGCTCCATTCCCGCACGAATCGTTTTCCTCCCGCTTGAGGAAGCTTCGCGGGCAATGTTTTCAAAGATGGCAAACCGAGATAGCAGGTCGGCCAGGGCAGATGACGCTGGCTTTGTGAGCATGAGCGCAGATGATGCTCGCATTGCACGCCATGTTCTTGCGACATTGGGCAAACTCCACTTGCTGATTGGGACTGTCTTGGTTGTATTTGGCACACTGCTCTCACCCACATTGCTCTCGCTTATCGGGCAACGCGACTTGACAATGCAACACACCCTCGCCGCTTACTGCATCTACTTGCCATTCATGGGCATGAATGGTTTCCTTGAAGCATTTGCGCACTGTGTTGCTACCAAAAGGCAGCTATTGCGCATTAGCGCCTGGATGTCATGCTTCACCGCCGTTTACGCATTGTTTGCCATTCAGATGCTCCACGGCTTCAAGCTCGGTAGCACTGGCATGGTCATTGCCAACATGCTCAACATGGCATTACGCATCAGCTACTGTTGGCGGTTTACTTTGCAGTGGTTCCAACAGCTTGGCGTGGGTCGCGGTCCTCAGCTTTCTGCAATGCTCCCACACCCTGCCATTCTATACACATGTCTGCTTTCCGGCGCTGTCATCCTGGCTGCCTTGACGCTCACAAATCAGCAAGAATTGCTCAACCGAGCTGCCACTCTGGCCGTTAGCGCCGCACTAGGTATCGTCGTTTTACGAGAGATCTGGCGCAAGGAGCAGCCATTTGTACAGTCGGCACTCGCTCTTCGCTCAGGCCAGCCTCAGCGGCCAAGATCAGAGTAGCAAACTCCTTAATAGCAACAACATTTAAAGTGAGATAAGGCATTGTCGATGATTAGAGTGTCAGCTATATTTATAGGGTGAGTACACAGCAAGCTGAGAGTGAGCATCGCTTTTGGTGGCAACAGCACGGCACTAGACTTTTCGTCACAGAGACGCCGTCTTTGTCTTTTTAGGTGGTGACGAGGCCTCGGTAGGGCTACCGGACAGGAGGCTAATTGGAGATGAGCCCTGCGAGCACGACATTGAGCTCCGCCGCATGCTTGCTATCTCTTCCGATCGACGCTCTACGAATATCCTGTCGTTGTTGCCAGTACCACCATTAGTATATCGTGAATGGTGCTGCTTCGCGTGAGCCATCTGCAAGTCTGGTCTTTCGGCTTGTGGTCGCGAGCCAGTTTCGCCAGCCATGCCGTTTCTCTTAGTGCCACCAGTGGACTTGGCCCGCCTATCAAGGGATAAGGGCGAGCGAGCGACGTCTCCAGCTACTCTATGATCCATGCTACCATTTTTGGGCTGCTTATTAGCCGCACCACCACCATTGGACTGATGGTAGGTCACTGTAGGGCTGGCAGGACTCGAGGTGGTTCGCCGGTAGGGCGCCGCACCTATTCGGCCCAATGTCTGTCGCTTACTACTCAGCCTGCGACTAATTGGCCGTCTTTCTGGAAATGCCTCGGACACTGAGACGTGGCTGCTGACCATGCCGGCGTGGTCAAGAGCCCCCTTCGTGGTTCCATCGCTGCTGCCAAGAGAATCAAGGCCATTATTAGCAGAGCCATGTCGATTAAGCGGAGGTGCCGTACCCAGAGAATCGCTCCTTGTCTGCAGCAGAGCGCCAGCGCTCTCGTTAGAAGAGTGGTCGACAGCTACGGGCATGTATGTATCTTCGTCCATAGACAAACATGATGGGCTGCTGCTACCATGCTCGGATCGCTTGCGGAACACAAGGTCGTCTGCAAGCAGAGTTTTGCTCTCGCCGCCAGAGTAGTTCTCTAAACAGTCTTGCAAGACCTCTAACTCTGGCGGCGATTTCTCGATGTATCTCATTCTCCCACCCTCGCCAGTCCGTACTCGCCGAGCAATCTTGCTGGGGACTTTGGCCAATTCCTCATCATCATCTGCAAAGTCGCCATCACCTTCTTCCGCCTCCAAGTACGCATCTTCGATATCGTCAACAGCGTGTGAGCTCCAGGGCCCACCGCCATAGGAATTGAGCGTAGAGAGGGCGCCACGACTTGCACTTTCCCGCCCAACCAGCATGTTGATTGACAGTGCGTTTCGCCTACAAGCATCCACAGTTGGGGTTGCCATACCTCCGTTCTTGGCCTGCTCAAGGCTATCCAGGTGGCCATTGTACGCCAGACGCAGGGCCTCCAACACACAGGGAATGCGCTCGAGCGTCTGGCCGTGAGCGCCAAGAAGGTGCGATAGTAGTGACAGCACACGGTTGTCGGCCACAATCGCAAACAGGTCGCGGCAGGCAGATGTCAGTAGATTATCGCGCGGGTAGATGCTAGCTAATAGTTCAACGACGGGCGCTAGCAGGTTGTTGCCGGTCAAGTACTTGTTGTACACATCATCTTGCAGACCAATGCACACCCGAAAGAATCGCAGGGCAGCCAGCTTTAGGAAGCTGTGCTTGGCCGAGAGGAACAGACATACTCTGTCAAACATCCCTGACGAAATTATAAAATTCCGAGCGCGATATCCGTGGAAGCGCATCATCAACGATAACAGCTCGCAAAGAAATAAATAGAGCGCCGAGCGCTTGTCACGGGTACCCAGGGCATCAAGATCCTTGGATGTGACCTTCAGCAGGCACTCCATTGTGCTGTACACGTAAAGCTCGTAGAACATGGCCAAAAAGTCCTCCGACTCGCTGTTGGCTTGGTTGCCTGGTCCAATATTGGCCATGTCAAAGGCATCGGCGGGCGGCGGCATGGTGTCAAGTAAGATGCGCAAAAGCTCGCAGCACAGCAGTTGGATTTCCGAGCCGATGGCCCGCTTAGAGCCTCGAATGATCAGGCCAAGCAGCGTGGCGCCTTCGCGATCCTGGCGCATTTGGGCCAGAGTATAGGATCTTACAAGCGCTCGATCTTGCTCGAGCACAGATAGCAAGACATCGGCGGCAGCAACCTGTAACGACTGGTCAGCCTCCTGTAGGGCGTACTCGAACACATAAAACAGCCCGTGTTGGCTCAGAGTGCGATAGAGACCGACTCGGTACACAGCTGGCAGCGTCTTTGTCATCGCGCTAAGCTGGCGAACAAACATAACGACATTGCGCTTCTTTTCGGCATCGCTAGACTCGTGCAAGGTTTCAAACAAGTCCTTGAGCAGCGATTCGTTGTTTTGTAGATAGCTAGCTATCTGCGCGTTGTTGTAGAAAATCAATGCGCTGACAGCGGGGATGGTTCCCTCATCGAGAACGCCCGGCAAAACGACATCCTTGAGATACTGCAATCGAAAGTTCTGATGGATTTTGTTCTCCGTCGCAGCGTCCCCTATTGGCACTGCCTCTTTGTAGCGCGATCCAGAGCGTAAAAAATCCCGGTATGCGCCCTGCTCAACTGGGTTCTTGGGGTTGTACTCCAACATGCCAATGAACCCTACGATGTTCTCGTCGCGGACAATATGTTCAAACATAGACGAGTCATTAAGCGACACGATTCGGCGTGCAATGCTGTAAATAGTGTGCAGCTCCTCAGTGGCTTCTAGATCCTCGCACGTCTCATGGACACTCTGTAGCTGAGACAGATACGCGTCCTTCAAGATAAAGGCCACTAGTCGGTCTCGCTGAAACAAAGACTGGCTAGCTTCGCCGATAAGGCGGTCGATTTCTCCAAGAGAGTTCAGAGTGGGTAGTGGAAGAATCGCCTCACAAACTACCGGGCTGCGATCAAGAGCGTGCTCTACACCAAAAACAAGCAGGGGTCATATTAGTAGGTCTCAAGCTTTAATTTCAAGGCAGGGCTCTGCCTATTGACGACACCTACCATTGGTTGCGCTTTCAAACTCGGCAATTTGACTCCTACAATGAGGGGGGAACGGCATGTTCACAAGAGTTAGTTAGACAATTGAGGGTACTAGGCACTGCCAGAGGCCGCTGCTCTCGCCAACTCCACACAATGAAAAGAGGCGGCGGCTAGTGGGGGAGATGGCACGGGACTTACAGTATTGACAGGCAGCCCTCCTGCTCCTGAAAGCTCAAAGCGAGGTCCTCTCCAGTCGGCTCTGTCCACACAATCAGCGTAGCTACAATGCAAAAGTAGATATTCAGCAGACACAGCCCACAGCAACACATGTATGTGTAAATGTGTAGGATTGCCACTCGAGAAACAAGACGTGAGTTAGTATGAAATGCTAATAACCAAGTCGCGATTGGCAAGCTGCCTCTGCGCCTACACCTGCAGTTTGCAGTGTGCATGCTTCATTGGCACGATTTAAAGCTATACGTACACTCCTGCTGCTGGTAGACTTCGCCGCGCTGGACAACGCAATCGAGTATGGCACGGTTCGGCTCGCTTTCCGAGACAACGCTTAGATGGAGCTCGCCCTACATTGTCGGTCAGTCAACGCATACATTTAAAAACAGAGGCAGCGTCAATATAACAGCACATGGCAACCCCAAGCTGGGCGGAGATTCCCTAGTGTTTCAAGCCAAGACTCTGGTTCGCCCTTCCGCAGCAGCCAGGGGCCTAGCGGCCAGCCAAAGGTTGGTCTGGAGCCACAGATAAGGAGCAGAAACATTACCTGGCAGTCCTCCAAGGTGCAGAACCCAGTACCTCGGTCAGCCCAATTGGAGCCGTCTTCGAGGAAGTAGACCTTTACTCGCACCTGCGAATCAGCGACCGACATTTCCGCTGCCGGATTCGAGTTAATTTTGTGTGCGGCTGGCGCGAGCGCAAAACGCAAATGTCAACCAGACGGCGGAAATCAATGTGCGAATGCAATACAAACAAATTGTATAAATTAGAACGGGAACAAGAAGCACGAAGTATTGTGAAATTGAAAAACTGAGGTGAAAAAAAGAGAGAGAAACCTGAAAAGGCGTAGAGAAAACCTTGCCCCTTGTCTTGTCCTTGATCGCCAGCCCCCGTTGCTGCGCGTACTCTTTGCGACTTAATCCTGGTTGCCAGAGACACTCGCTTAGTCGCTACTAGGTCAGAGCGTGATCGGTGCTGGCTGCGCGTGTAAATCCGCCTTGCACTGGTAGGATTGTCATTTTTGATGCACATTCTGTGTTATACCCTTGCCTGCGTTGGACTGGATAAATGGCAACGAGGGGGCGCAGTTGAGTAATCGGCGTCTACTGCGCGCCTGTTTTGCTTGCCGCCTGTCGCAGTAACGCCAGGAACCCTAACCAAGCCCATCTACAAAAAGCGTCATGTGCCCACAGGGGCGACTGCGGTGAAAATCATTTATAAACGATATAGACTAAGTGACCCAAGAAAGCATAAACCGATATTTTGGCGATGCATTGAGCTAGTACCGAGCGTTGTTGACAGCGGCTTGGCGGCGCGGATGGATTAGGGCAAACCCGACAGCTGCCTTTGGAATCGACTCGGTCCTGTAGTCCTGTATCACACTATGCAGGATGGCATCAATGCTGGACTCGAGGGCGTTGTCATTTGATGCGCTGATGATGTCAATTGTCTCCATGAGTCCACCGCTGCTTAGTGTGGGCAGTGCAACAAGCTCTGCGGCTTCACCGGCACTTTCATTCGAGAGCGATGGCTCTTGCTGATGCTGTGGTCCACCAAATGGCGGGAATGGTAGAGGCGCGGTGGCCATTGTTACGCTCTCCTCGTCCACATCTTCCTCGGAAAATGTTAGCACAGACGCATTGCCAACCGAGCTACTAAGGCTGGGTATCTTGGTAGTTGGCACTGCTGACAGACCTGCTTCGAGTACTGAAGCAAGAGGTGCTGCTGAGACCGAAGTCTTCTGCGAATGTACTTGTGCTACATCCAAAGGAAACATGGAAGATGACAAAGCGACTGGCACAGGCTCCGATGACGCTATCAGTGGGTCAGTCATAGTCGGCACCAAAGGTGGCTGGCTTGGCACTGAGCTGGCAGCCTCATCCAAAGGCGCATCGCTTGGACTCGCTGCTGACAGAGCAGATGGAATCACCGATACTGGCATAGAGACCCCGGCAGTCGGTAAAACATCCGCACTGGCACTAGGGACCAACTCGGAAACGCCTCCTGAAAACGAAAATCCAGCAGAAACACTAATGGACAATGACTGCTCTTGGAGTGCTACAGACGACCCGTACGCACCAGCAAAAATGCTGCCCAAGCCGCCCAGGCTAGGAGAAGGAGCAGCTCCTGCAATAGAATTGCTTGAATCTTGCATTGTCATGAATGGTGACCAAGGAGCAAAGGCCGTGTCAAGGGCTGAGGCTGAGGCTGAGGCTGAGGCTGAGGCTGAGGCTGAGATAGCAGCTGTAGAAGCCACAGACTCAATGGGCCCAGAAGAAGAAACTGGCCCCACCGAATCGTCTGTCGCTACAGATTTGCTTGAAATACCCGCAGTAATTTCACTATCATCTGCGGTAACCAAGGGAGCCGAGGGCTCCGTCGAACTTGCGCTGTTCACTTGGCTACTAGGTTGGCTGAGTGGGTTGCTGAGCTGTGGGGGTTCTGTAGGGATAATGTCTTCAGATACGCTAATTGGCGCCGCCGCAGATGCTCCAGAGCGATGGAGTATGCCAATAGTCCCAACTGCTAGAAAGCCTACGTGTGAAACAGTACAACAAGGCCGCTTGGTTAGCACATTGCCTGGTGAAATTCTCTAATGACATGAGCTTTTTGTGACAGAGCTAATCCATGCCTGCCTACTTACCTGACGCTTGGCCGTCAAATGCTCCTTGGCTATAAAGAATCCCAATTGCGCTGTTGATCAGGCTGCTGGCACTAGCACTGGCATTTGCACCATTAAGAGATATACCAGCTGATTCAACACCAGGCGGTGTTGGCGACATTGTCGCACTGGCAACACTAGGGGAGATAGTGCCGCTCATTTCTGTTTGGTCCTCAGTCACAGAGATACTCGCAACTGACGAGGCATCGTGCGTAGCTGACGAGAGCAGCATTTCCGAATCGATAGCAGCAGTTAGTGTAGCAGATTCACTCACTGAGTCAACTGGAAGCATAAAGGTTTCGTGGGCAACCGATTCGCCAGGAAGTATGATTTCAACCTGGGTAACAGGCGGAGCTTGGCCACCCTCAATGGTTACTGCATTGATCTGGCTAAATGGCACACTGCCATGGGCGTTCTTGGGCGACTTTACTTGCACTTCCAAATAATAACCCGGACCGACAAGCGGCAGGGGGAGATCAAGTGGCTCCATCGTGTCAGACAGCTTCTCCAGCGCATCGGCAACTATCTCTAATGCCATGTTGTACGGCTCTAAATCAAAGTTAAACAATGGCTCGTAAGAGCCAGACGGCTCAGCCGAATGAACCTCTTGTGACAACTTTGGCGGGGCGAATGCTATTGCTGTGTCCAGCGGAGAAGCTACGCTGTCTTCAACAGTTGATGCTGGGGAATTGCTCGAAATATCCTTCTGCGCCTTGGCGACAGCAGCAGAAAGCAGCAGAAATAGCGAAAGTACTTTCATGGTTTTTGTTTAGCAATTAATAAGGAGAAGCTAGGATAATATTGTTTGTAAAGACAGAAGATATTCAACGAACAATCGAATGAAAGAGCAGGAAAGAATAAAATCGAATGTCGTGCTTGCGTAAATGCTCCGATGTGGCTCTTGGCTATATTTAACCGCGCTTTGCAAACTCTGCCAGAGCTATTGAGCGGCAGCTAAAATAGACAATCACTGTCATTGCACATACATAGCGTTCATTTATAGCTACATGTGTTGCCCAGTAAGCGATATTGCTGCCACACAAATTTGCTAGTAATGGCGCAGGACCGCATGCTGTCAGATGCGTGGCATATGAGTAGCTACTGCTACTGCGCTCTCTTTGGCGAGTGCCGACAATTAGTGCTACTATACTCGACAGGAAAGCGACGAATACCATGATATACAGCACACTCGTAGTAGCCTGAATGCGATTTACTTAAAATTCAAACAAGCTGCTAGTAAGCGCCACAAAGCCAACCACTCAGACATTGGGACTGATGTGACTAGGTCCACAGCTTTCCAATGGGCGCAGGCGCGCCCGTGTGCCGCTTGAGCACAGTATTAGTCAACGCCATTATCTGTCGGTGAATCTCATCAGGACTCTTGAGAGCGTCGACAATAGACCAAGACGGGTCCATCATAGAAAAGAACTTTACGCGGACCTCGATCTGGAACTCTCTCTTCTCGTAGATCTCGTCGCCGTAGCCGTCACGCTTGGCCGCATCGTCGGGGTGGATGTCGAGGAAAAACACGCGATCCGGTGCAATCAGCCCGACGTCGGGGGCTTTACACCACTTGAAATCAAGCTTCTTGGCTGCCGAGAAGGCAACGCCCGAGAAGGCGTACCGGTCTACCACGAGAGTTATGCCATTCTCCAGATCGGTCCGCATCTGGTGCATGGCCTCCCAGCGGTTAGCCGAGAACAGCAGGTGGATCGCTTCGTCGCTGAGCTGGGTCTTTTGTGTCAGATATGCGTCAATCATCTTGCCAATGGCGGTTGTGCGGTCAGGGAACTTTACGAGCTTGGCGTTGACTCCCGACTCGGCGAGCGCCTGCACCAAGCGCGTGCTCTGCGTGGTTTTGCCGCTGCGATCGCAGCCCTCAAATAGTATGAATAGACCCCGGGCCATGTTAGCAGCTAGTCGATTGCCAAGTAGTCGATTCAATTTGGGCTATGGGCAGGCAATTATTATGAATAGAAGGTGTGTGCGAGCTAGGGAAGAAAGGGAAGAAGAGCTGAGCTGGGATGCTTACTTGTGGCAGCTCAAGCAACAGCTTGGCTCGCCACCCACACGTCATGGCCCACAAAGGCCACCACGGCTTTGGCACATTCCTCTCTTTTTGCTTTCGCCTTTCCCTCAATTTAATTGCCTGCTATTATTATTGCTGCTCCAGCACTCGTCTTTTTCTTTGGTGTAGCCGGCCATACTTGGGATTCATTCACGTACAAATGTCGCTGGCGGTACGTAGTTGCTGCAATTTGGAAGGAGGCCTAATCGGCAACAGCGCTGGGCCATACATTACGATGGCGACTAACCCTATGCGTAGCCCGCTTGCAATTTTGTAGAGTCTGTTTGGGTTTGGGCCCGTTGCCGATGTCAGCGTTATTTTAAATGGCGAAGATGAGCGCCAGCAAGTCGACTACCGAGCGGGCAAGGACAAGCGCGAAAAGGCGCCGCTGTATTTTGACGGCGAGTCTGTCGTGGGCAAAGTGGTTGTGCGTGTACACGAAGGCAAGCAGTTGGAGCACTATGGCATTAAGGTACAGTTTATCGGCTGCATCGAGATGTTCTACGACCGCGGCACGCACTACGAGTTTGTGTCGTTGGTGCAGGAGCTAGCGGCACCGGCCGAGCTGACTAGCACGTCAATGTACAACTTTGAGTTTAAGAACGTCGAAAAGCAGTACGAGAGCTACCATGGAATCAACGTCAAGCTGCGCTACTTTGTCCAGGCGACCGTGTCTAAGCGCGTGGGCGCCATCTCGCATGCCAAGGATATCTGGGTTTATTCGTACCGCGTGCCACCAGAGGTCAACAGCTCCATACGCATGGAGGTTGGCATTGAGGACTGCTTGCACATTGAGTTCGAGTACAACAAGTCCAAGTACCATCTGAAGGACGTCATCGTAGGCAAGATCTACTTTTTACTTGTGCGCATCAAGATCAAACACATGGAGCTGTCGATCATCCGGCGTGAAACCACCGGCGCTGCGCCTAACCAGTACAACGAAAGCGAAACGATTACAAAGTTTGAGATCATGGACGGCGCTCCAGTGCGAGGCGAGACGATCCCTATCCGTCTCTTTCTGGGCGGCTTTGATCTGACGCCTACGTATCGAGACGTTAACAAAAAGTTCTCTACCAGGTACTACCTGAACCTGGTGCTTATAGACGAGGAAAACAGACGCTACTTTAAGCAGCAGGAGATCACGCTGTACCGGAAAAACGAGAGCGAGGAAAAGGCCGACGATGGCATCGACGACGATGGCAATGTCGCTGCCTCTGAGCCGGGCGCCGTCACCTCCTAACTCGTATATTTCTTACCCTTCTCTAATATGTGCTGTATTTCTCACTATCCAAAAACCCTGTCTACAGATCGCGCCCAGCTCGACTACGCAGTCGCTTAATCTGGGCAATGGCGCTTTGCGGCTTGCGCAACGAGATGTACAGCATGACGCCAGTGATGGCCGACATTGTATACCAGGTGAGTATGTACTGGAGGTGGTTGTTTTTGATGTCGACTAGCGATGGTACGCCCAACGGGACTCCGTTCCGGGCATCAAGAATGGCAGCGGCGGCCGACTCTGGCTGAATGGCCTCCAGCAGCACCTCTTGTGAGCCTGTGTGCTTGGCCATTAGCTCCAGATCCAAGTTGAACCAATGGTTACTGTCGGGATCCGACTCGGGCATGAAGCTGTTCTTGCCTGGTGAGCGGCGCACAAAGGCCACTACCGCGACAGGCTCTGTTGATTGCGATTCAGGTCGCAGCTTTGGGTCTTGCAGCTCATGCTTGATCCACCCGCGGTTAATTAGCACCCGCGATCCATCCTCGCGCACTAGAGGCGTGACAACGATAAATCCCGGCTCGGACTCGTACGACCGCGGGCCTACCAGCATCTCGTTTGCGTGGTCATACACGCCGTATACAATGACACGCCGATACTCGTTACGGTTGATCTCCTCGGCGGTTACTCGCAAAGGCAGGGCCACTGGTCGGCGGTGCATCCGGTCGTTGACATCGTCCAGCAGTGCCATCTTCCACTTGAGACGTTGTATCTGCCATGTACCCAGCCCAAACGCTATCAGCGGTATGGCGCACAGGCAGATGGACTTCCACGAGTATAGCTGGCTCTTCCATTCCGACTCTGAGACTGATTCGTCGGCTTCGAGTTTGTGAGCGTACGTGCGAGTCTGCCCCAGAACAGAGGCCTTCTGTGTGCTGCAGCGTGTAGGCAGACGCAAAAGGCGACTGGAATTCAACGTGCCGAATACAGAGCGTCGCAACATGTGAATAGCTGAATGAGAGGTGCAAAAAAGCCTGGATCTGGGAGCGCTTTTTTTTGATAAAAGCGTCAAAACGACTTTAACCCCAGCCCAAACTAAATGGGATGTAGGTTTGAGGCATGACACCTAGTGGTAGTAGTACCAAATCGGACTCCTTGGTACACTCTTGCGGCTGGCAGTCTTTTCGTAAGTATTCTCAGAAAACTTCCCAATTACAAAAGCTCGATATTGCACATGCTGTGATACTGGGAATGATCTAAGAGAAAAAGAGCCTGCCTACTTGTCAATGTTGTAGTCGCGGAGCAAGATGCGGTTCAGGCCCTCAAGGTCAACGGCGTTTTCGCGCAGCACTTCAGCCTCAAGCAAGTGCAAGCGGTGGCCGACAATTACAAGCGAGTGCAGCGGCTTGCCAAAGTCGACAGTCAGTAGCTGTTCCAGCGTGCCAGCCCTGATGACTTGGTCATCGGAGCCTATGCGCGAAACGCCCACAGCAAGCGTGTCCTTGGTATAGGCATTTTCTTGGCGCTTTTCCTCTATCTCCAAGAGCTGCTCGACGGCCTCGTTAACAGTCATGTAGCGTGGGGGCTCGTAGATAAGGCGATTGCGGATCATGTTCTCCAGGGACTGCTCCCGGACCTTGATGTCGAGCAAGCACAGGGTATGCAGGCCAATGGTAGAGTTCTCCTTGACGCGGTCGTAGAAGCTGTCGGGCCGCCACGAGTCTGTGAAAAAGACCATCGATATGGTCTGCCCAAAGGCATAGAGCTGCAACCCAGTGGCCCCAATTGCGTTCATTATGCTTGCGTTGTGGATGGTCTTGACTGGAACTCCCAGCTCGCGAGCACGGATAACCAGATCAGTGTGCGTTGTAGCGCCGTACGGGTCACCAACGACAAGAAAAGACACGTTGATCTTGTCCGCGTCCTTGAGAATCTCGTCACTGCACGACTCCACGGTTTCGCGGTAGGCGATAGTGACTTCTTTGCCGTAAAAATCCTCTAGTCGTTGCTTGTCGACCATCAGAATGCTCGTGTAGCTCTCTAGATACACTCTCTCGGAGGACCTTACGGCCTCAAGGCCCTTCACCGTGATGTCGCGCTCGTCAGAGAGGCCCAGCCCGATAACATACAGCATTGAAAAAAGTGACTGATCAAAAAGCAGAACAGAGAAAGGATGTGTGTCTGGCACTAGTCAAAAAAATTTTCCTTCAGGCTTCTCTTTGCGTTTCTTTTTTTCAGTTTTCTTTTTTTTTTTTTTGCTTGCTGTTGAAAATGGCCGAGGAATACGTGCCGAATTATCGGGTCGA
This sequence comes from Coemansia sp. RSA 2050, assembly GCA_027578835.1. Lineage (NCBI taxonomy): Eukaryota > Fungi > Kickxellomycota > Kickxellomycetes > Kickxellales > Kickxellaceae > Coemansia > Coemansia sp. RSA 2050. The sequence goes on along the minus strand of JANBSU010000090.1, from coordinate 29,539 downwards.
AGACTACCAGGAGCTCAAGGAGGGCCAGGCAACCATTCTGTTCCCCAAGAACAACGAGGTGTTTTACAATCCCGTACAGCAATTTAACCGCGACATGTCCATAGCAGCCATCAAGACTTGGCACGATACTACCAACGAGGCAAAGATGCTGCGCTTCAACAAGTCGGCCAACCCCAACAAGGCAGCGCCATCGACAAAATTCACCATTCTCGAGGCCCTTGCTGCGTCTGGCCTGCGCTCGGTGCGCTACGCAAAGGAGATTGAGGATATCGACTTTATTCTTACCAACGATCTGCTGGCCGACGCCGTCGAGTCGATTAAACGGAACGCACATTTCAACGGGATCAGCCAAAAGCTGGTGCGCGCGAACCAGGGCGATGCTGTTGCTGTCATGTATGCCCATCGCGACAAGGACGCCTTTGACGTTGTTGATCTCGACCCCTATGGTACTGCTGCGCCGTTTATCGACGGGGCTATCCAGGCTGTCAAGAAGGGTGGTCTCATCTGCGTCACCTGCACTGATCTTGCCGTCTTGGCCAGTCACAACCACCCCGAGGCGTGCTTTGCCAAGTACGGTGGCAACCCGCTCAAGGCCGAGTTTTGCCATGAGCTCGCCCTGCGCCTAGTCATTAACAGCTTGCAGCAGACGGCCAATCGCCACAAGCGCTACATTGAGCCTCTGCTGTCGTGCAGCATCGACTTTTACGTGCGCATCTTTGTGCGTGTACACGACAAGCCTATCCTGGTTAAGAACGTGGCCAGCCAAACGGGCATTGTCTACCACTGTCGCTACTGCGGTACCTTTGCCGCTCAGCCCTTTGGCACTGTTGAGCCTGGCAAGAGCGGCACTCTCAAGTACCACGTTTCTGCCGCCACCGCCGCGGAACGCACGTGTGCGCAATGCGAGTCCAAGCTAGAGATCGGCGGGCCGTGCTGGCTGGGCCCGCTACACAACAAAGACTTTGTTCAGCGCATGTACAACGCCGTCAGCAGCGCCAGTTCATCGATGTATGGCACTCAGCCGCGCATGAAGGGCATGCTAAAGGTCATTCTCGAGGAGCTCGATGACGTGCCCTTCCACTACTCGCACCCTGAACTTTGCTCGGCTGTTCGTGCCTCGTGCCCGCCGCTGACCAAGGTCAACTCTGCTCTGCTCAATGCCGGCTACCGTGTCTCGGGATCACACACGCAGCATGGCTCGATCAAGACCGACGCCCCACCCCAGGTCGTCTGGGACGTCATGCGTAGCTTGGTCAAGGAGATGGGTCGCTCGCCCAAGGTCGTCGAAGGATCGCCTGCAGACAAGCTCCTAGCCAAGCCTATTGCTACCGAGATTTCATTCAGCCAGCACAAGGATGCCAACCCCGAGTCGCGCCGGATCAAGCTCGTGCGCTATCAGATGAATCCTGAGAAGAACTGGGGGCCCAAGGCACGCCACTCTGGGGCCCCAAAAACAAAGAACGCTGACGCCAAGCGCAAGCAACAGGATCGGAGCCATGCACCCGAGGATTCGCTAGCAGCAAGCGTGCCAGAGGCTGCCGCCGACTCTGAGAGCGCTACCGAACTTGACACTGTCAGCAATAACGTAAAAAAGCTCAGGACCGAGTAGACTTGTCCCATATGCAACACACGGGCCAGGTGCAAATTTGTGTGCACAAGATGCGGAAGCCCTCTTTTTTTGGCGAGTGTTTCAGCTCATACACGAAACCTTTCTGATATGTATAAAAGTGCTATTGGTGAACTTTATATTCCAGTCAGTTGTTACAGAGCAGCTCGGCACGTATCTTCCCGCTCAGCGCTGCCTGATCATCCGCAAGGACGCCTCAAATGGACTCGAGAGCAGGATATTCGGCTAAGAGCCTTGGTAGAGGCAAAGGGGTTTTCGTGGAAGGCCATTGCTAGCGAGCTTGGAATTCACGGCAGCCCGTCCAAGGTGAGGCGGCGCTGGGAGATGCTCCAGCCCATGACAGCCGGCATGTGGTCAAAAAGCGAGGATTCCGATCTAGCCCTGGCTATTCAAAAGTACACGGGGAGCGGCCATAAATTGGGCGAGCCCGGGTCGTGGGTGGAGGTAGCTCGCATGCTAGGAACTGACCGATCACCGCGCCAGTGCTTTTCTCGCTGGACGATAACGCTGCTTCCACGCCAGGGCAAGGCCTTGCCATTCACCCGATTTCATGAGATCCGCGGATGGGCTTGGAGCGAGAGCGAGAGTGCCCTCCTAAAGGCGACTGTGGATGGGATCAAGCAAGTACAGGACCCAGTTGGCGCAGTTAGTCAAGTGCGAAAGCACGAGCCATGGCTGCTAATAGGCCACGACTCAGAGAGCCAGTTTCTGCCGCATTTTTGGAAGTTCATAGCCAGCTGTGTTAGAACGCGGACTGCTCCCCAGTGCAAGACCAGGTGGCAAACGATTTGCAAGAAAGCCCAGCCCGCAAAAGCAATGTCGCTAGATGATGTGAAGAGGCTCGCGCAGCTAGTCAGTACCCACGGTCACTCCTGGAATAAGCTGGCTACCAAGTTCTTCTTGGACAGAACAGCAAGAGAGCTTAGGGGCAACTATATGCAGTGGAGAAAGGCCGAAAAGAAGCTCGCAGCGAACTTGCTGAACATTGACCCGTTCTCCATGATCCGCGACTACAAAGGAAACTCTGCGGTGCGGCCTACTGGCGACGATGGCTTCTATTGCGCAGACGGGAAACTTACTCGGGTTGGCATACGCGGCAAGCGCGGCCCACTAACACCTTACTTCTTGGCGCTAGCTAAAACGAAGTCTCTTGGCCGCGGGCGAGCCGATGTTACGCGTGCAATCGGCTCCGCCAGCCGCGGCAACACACGACTGCTGTCTAACAAGGTAATAGACAAGCTGGTAGCTGCAATTAGCTTGTACAAGAACGACTGGGTAAGCATATCGCGCGAGGTTGGCTTTCCAATTCCCACGTGTCGAAAATACGCCGAAGGTCTTGCTGGCAGGCTTAGGAGCATCCAAGCAGTAATTAGCGACAGCGAAATGGACAAACTAGCGGCGGCATCAAAGCAGGAGCAAGGCGCAACAAACAGCTGATGCTATTGCTTGGTATGTAAATGTAATTTTTTTATATCTATACAGCTGGCAGCGAGTCATCTTGCCGAGAGAGCGCGTATGCCATTAGCACCAACGCCTTTTTGAATTCTTGCTGCACAGCCTCCAGCGCAAATATCTCGGGCGGGTACATTTGCTTCCACTGCCAGTACCAGTCGGCGATCTCCGCGTAGTCTGCGCTAGGATCCTCTAGCCATAGCCTCAGATAATCTATGAACTTTGAGAGCACTTGGCGCTTGACAAGCGCAAACCAGGTATCGGGCGGCAAAACGCTACGCCACTTTATTAGCGCCTTGAATGGCCAGACGACTTGCCGCTGCGCGTTAAATTGGAACTCAGCGCGCAGCATCGCCTCCAAGCGGTCAGAGACCTTTGCGCTCAGCTTGCGCAGCTCCTTGCCCTGGATAATCTCCGCCCAGGGCAGCAGCAGAGACAAAACGACGCTGTTGCTTTCCTTTGTCGGCGTCCAGTAATCCAGCGCCTCGCAGAGCTTGCGCCGCACCGACGATACCAGCTCGGCTCTGTCGCGAATGTACGGCAGCCAGGGAATGACGATGCGATCGATCCTAAGCTCCGCGAGGGGCCGCGACGCACTATCAGATGCTGCTTCTCGCTGGCTATTGTACTTGTTCATTGCTTTCCGAGGCTCGATGGCGTTGACGTGCCGTAGCAACTTGTTGCTGATATCGCCCGAAACAGCCGCGACTATAACTGGCGGTAGGTGGCTAAGCGGCAAACCCAAGTCATCAGCCAAGGGGTTCCACTGCGTCAGTATAAACCGCTTCAAGCCGGGAACTAAAGTCTGGCACAGCAGAGATTCAAGGGGCGCCAGGCGCTCACTCGACTCGCCAGCATCGCACATGTGTACAAATGGATACAGAGGCACCAAGATGCCCTCAACAATACCTGGGTGTTCAGTTGGATTCCAGTCTCGGAACAGGCGCTGAAAGTGACTGTGAGCCGTGTCGGTTATGACAGTCTCCAAGCGCAGTTCGCCCCATACATCAAACTTGTGCTGTGCCTCTATTCGCTGAGCGGCTTCGTACATAAGTTTGTAAGCGCTGTAGAGAGCTGACAGATCGTCTTTTGCTGTCTCAGCAGACTCAGTATGTGTGGCATCAGCTGTAGCTTGGACTGCACAAACCGACTCCTTTATCTCCTGCAGATAGCCAGTACGTGCCTGCCGCCGCTCGATGCTAGTCGACAGATGCCGCAGCTTTTTGGAAAGAGCATCAACCTTGGCTTCGGCCCTCGCCCGCTCATGCCTTAGCTCCTCCAGTCGAGCAGACGCAAGATCCATGCCCAGGCGCACGTCGCTTGCAGGTTTGTCCCTCTCGGTAAGGGGCAATCGCTTGGCAGCTAGCTCGGAAAAAGACCCAACCTCAGTGTTGGTGGTCATATCCACAAACACTTCCTTGAGCTGGGCACCTGTCCGGCGCTGCAGCTCTTCCAGAGTTTTGTACTCTGTCCTCAGTCGCGCTCGCACTTGCGCCTGTGAGCCCCTCTGCTCGTGAGGCAACCCATCGGCCCCTGTACGCCCCCCTCTTTGGCGCCCCTTAGTCGCGGGGGTCGGTGGGCTCTTGCTCTCAAGAGGCCTCTCGCTGCCACTAAACGATATTCCCTCGCCTGCCCGCCGCAGAGTCACTTGAATGGGCTCTACTCGTCCTTCGCCGTGCTTGCCCAGACCCTCGCCAGGTTTGTACCCCATCTTTGCCATCATGTTCCACACAGCTCCGCTAGCAAACTTGCCAAAGTCCTTGCTTCTAGGTGGAGCGGAGGCTTTGATAGGGCCGCGGCGTAGTGTAGACAGCATGGCGGTAGGGCGAGGCGTATCATTCCTGTACTCCTCCCTCAGCTCGCCTACCTCTTCACCGTCGCTAATTGAAGAGCTGCTGCTACCGCTATTACTGTCGCTGTTGTTGCCAGAGGTACTGCCGTCGTCTGAAGCAGCACCGTCTTTGTCACTAGTCACTGCTGAGTTGCTAGCTGCCGCTACGAACCCCAGTGGCTTAAGCGCATTGACACTAGAGTGGCCATTTGCGCTACCTCTAAACGCAGCTCCTCTATCAACATTGTCTTCTTTATTGTCGTCGTCAGCCCACAGGCCTAGCATGAGCTCTTCTTTGGAGAGGGCCTTGTGCGACCGATGGGTCTGCCGCTGCCACTCAGCATGCTCCTCTTCGTCTGAGCTGTCATCGAATCCCAGCGCTGGTCTCTCGCCATACATGGTGCAACAGTGCGGCCAAAGACAAAGTAAGAAATAATTCCAAAGTAGCTGGAAGTGCCATTAACCTGTAGATAATAGCCATAGCAAATATAGTTTTCTTTCAAAGATGATCGCTTATAGGGCTGAAAATATGTCTAGTTTGCGCCTGTGGGGTTGGCGAACTTGCGAATAGTCGCTGGTCCATGCCATGTACCCTTGAGCATTGAGCTCCAATAAACGGCCGGGAGTGCTTCGGCAGTGACCCAATATGAAAAGGCATGCTCCTTGGCTTGGTCAAAGAAGAACGTCTCGTGTGGAGCCCCGGTGTAGCCCGAAAACTCGGCAAGGACTAGCTTGTTCTTGCCAGTGACTAGCGGGCACGACGTGTAGCCATTGTACTCGGCGGCTGGCGCATTGGAGCCTCGGATCTGATTCAGTAGGTTGTATTTGAGGACGGACGACTGCGCAGCGGCGGCGGCGGCAGTCTTGGAGGTCGGCAGAGACGAGCAGTCGCCAATGGAGTAGATGTTGGGATACTTGGTGTGCTGAAGGGTGCCCTTATCTACATCGACAAAGCCCGCGGCGTTGGCAATAGCGCTGCCCTTGATAAAGTCAAAGGGCTTCATTGGCGGAGTAACATGCAAGAACTCGTACGACACAGTCACGGTCTCGCCTGCCTGAGGACCGGAGCCAAGCACTTTAAACGTGGCCTTTTTCGCCGCGCCGTCGACCTCGACCAGGTCATGGAACAGATTGACGCTAATGCCCCGACTGCTGGTAACCTCGTTCATGGCGTTGGCATACTTGTCGATGGCGAATATCTTTCCCAGTGCAGTGTAGTAGTTCACGGCAACTTTGTCGCGAATCCCCCTCTCGCGGAAGAGTTCGTCGGCTAGGTACGCGATCTTTTGCGGGGCACCAGCGCATTTTACTGGAGTCGCGGGCATGGTGAATAGAGCATTTCCCTCGTTGACGCCCTGTAGAAACTCAAAGGTCTTTTGGACATACTGTGGCGAATAGTTGCTGGCAACGCCATTCTTGCCAATGACAGACTCGAGACCCTTGATGCCAGCAAAGTCGAGCTCAATCCCCGCCGCCACGACTAGATACTCGTAAGCCACCTTGGTACCGTCAGCTAGAGTAACAGTGTTGCTATCGGGGTCAATTTGAGCAGCAGCCTGGTTGATCCACTGTGCCTCTGGAGCAATGACATCGCTAGTCGGGCGGTATGTCTCTTCAAAGCGCTTGAGGCCGCCACCGACAAAGGTGAATAGCGGCTGCTGATAGTGAGTTGACGATGGCTCAATGACAGCCACTTCGTTCTTGCCCAGCTGCTTGGATAGAGTTGACGACACGGCCAGGCCGCCAGCTCCTCCGCCAACAACAACGACCTTGTATGAAGACGGAACTGTGGCGGTCGACGCCATGCGAACCCAGCTGCGCTGGCAGGCCGCTCTAGTAGCAAACTTTGAGGCGAGCATATTGAATGAAGTGGACCAGTAATGTCGCCGTCCGTAAGAAGGTAGATAAACTGGAGAAAAGGAAGTAGAGAAAAGAGCGCAAATGTTGGTCCTTCAGCATCATATGCACGATAGCCTACTGAGCCAATCGCGGGGCTTGCTCAAACGTCGATTGCGCGATCGAGGACAATATGGCAAAACTCTAACATCGCGAGCCGAACCCAGCCCACACAAACAGCAGAAAAAGTATTTGTAATCGCATAGTATAAGTTAGGCCAGAATCTCTTCTACTAGCGCTCCAATGCTGGCGGCAGACGTTATTTCGGGCAAGCATGCACGGATGGCAAGAGAGAGCTTTTCGGATCGGCGAGGACAGTAGCTAACGGCCTCGAGCACAGTACGCTGCAAAGTAGACGGGTACTGCCGGAATGGCCCAAATACCGTGCCCTTTCCTGGCACGCTGACACAGAACAGAGTCACTAAGCTAGCCTGCAGCGTATCTGAGGCTGCAGCGTCCAACAGCCGCGTACGCTGGCCTATAAGACGCAATGCCTCAGCAGCGGCAGTGCTAGCAGCAAGGTTACGATCGCGCAGCTGCCACATTAGCTTGGGAAGCCCTAGAGCCCAGCCAGTAACCATGTCTGACAATTGCAGCTTGGCCAGATCCAAGGCTCCGCCAGCGGGCGACCTTGACCACTGTAGCTCGATGATTTTGGACAGAAAGCGCACGCACAAGGCCTTGCTAGGCGAAGCCAGTTGACAAGAACCAGCATAGTGCATCACGGCAACCAGCAGCTGCTCTGCGTCCTTCTGGCCAAGCCCGTGCATCAGCTGCCATACAACCAAGAGAAGCTCTGCAAAGCTCTCATGGCCAAGGCTGGCGCCAACCGCTACTTGCTCCACCCGCTGAGACGAGCCGGCTCCGACCGACTGTCTTTTGGGCTTAACGCCCATGGCCATTTGCGCAAACTTGACAGCGCGCTTGGACCACTTTGAGACCTCCGCCATAGTAGCGGGGTCTGCCGACCCGCTCTGTGCAGCGCCCAAATGGACCATGGCGATAAGCTCACTTACTCGAATATTCAACAATAGGAGTACTTCTTCAGCCTCACTGTCGCCAATAGAGCCGCTCCCAAAGGGAAAGTGCACCATGCATCGCCGCAAAAAGCCAACAAGGTTTGACTCGCCAAGTGGAATAAACTCGGCATACGCCGTCCGCCACAGGGTTTGCAAGATCTGCAAAACAAAGACGCATAGCTTCAGCGACTGGTCGGACGATAGTTGGCTTTGGCTAAATATTGTCGCTGATTCTACCCAGGCCGCCTGCAAAAACGGGAATAGCCGTGCCAGCGCTTCCTTGCATCGGGTTCTGATCTCAGCATGAGCGTCAACTGTTCCGCTGACAGCGTCATTATGGCTCTGTCCATCTTCGCTGGTCGAGTCTTTGCCAAAACTTGAGCGGGCACCAACGGTCTCATCAAAGAGGTTCAGCGCAGCAAACGGAGCCGGATCGTTGGGGTGAAAGTACAGGTGGCTCATACTGCAGTTAAGGTTGATATGGGCGGCTGTGCTCGTAGCAGTAAGAGCCGAGCTCGGGCTAGCCATAAACCACAGCGGATCGCTGGTTTGCATCAGCGGACTAGTGTACACCGAAAGGTAGTTGTAGCAACTGCGCATAATTGACAGGCGATTGCCCAAAGTCAGCAGTGTAGTTCGAGAGTTAATTGACGCCCGACTACCATCCGACGACGGAGTGTTGGTCTCTAGCAAGCTGTAAAAGTTGGGCAAGATCTTTGAGGCAAACTGCGACACGGATCGCGGTGCAATCTCCGACAGCAGATCGAGGAATCTTACAGCATCGGCACGGATGTCGTCCAGAATATGTGTCATAGCCGAGCACGCGAAAATTACAATTAGCGGTACAAACGGTGCTAGATCGCGCGGCGGAAGCCCGGGCAACAAGCTAGAGTACAGCTTTAGCAAAGCCCTCCTTACTGCAGGATCGTTGTCAACAATGAGCCTGACGCTTCCTTCAATGATAGGGCCCAGCTCGGCTCTAACGATCTCTGGGTACCGAGCAAGGAGGTCGGCAAGGCCAGCGACAGCATCCTTGCGAATGGGCGTGCTGTAGTGCCGCAGCTGCGAGAGCAGGTCCTTTAGGGTTAGGTTGCGAGAGTTGGTCAGCTCTGAGCTCTTGTCAACTGTAATCGACTGCTCGGCTAGCACAATCGACTTTGAAGTAAACGACGTGTCCGTGGCATTTAACGGCGGGGCCTTCTTTTTGCCAACCTTTAGCTTGACCTTTTTAAAGTCCTCCGCCTTGCGCTGTTGCTTCTTCGACGCCTTTGGCATGCTGCAAATGCGAGCGACCGAAAAGAATAATAAATTTGAGAACAGAGAGCCATTGCAACATTTACCACTGAGGATTTCAAGAAAACTTCCTCGTTAATCTCGCTACTGATCATCTATGTCGGGATTTAATCGGCAGCTTTTGTGATGTCATTTGCACAAAACCCTGTGAACTGTGCTTATCAGCTTTTCTTCAGCCTTTGACTGCCACATGTTTAAACCCTCGATACTTTTAACCTTGACCAAGGCGGGCCATCCAAGACATAGAATTTTGGCCTACACCCGACGCGCATATTTTTCCGCAATGTCCAAGACTAACTCTGCGACAAAGACCAACGACGAGTGGAGGGCCATTCTATCTCGAGAGCAGTTTCGTGTCTTGCGCGAGAGAGGGACCGAGGCGCCTGGAACTGGAAAGTACAACAAGTGCGCTGCTGAGGGCGTGTACAACTGTGGGGCATGCGGAGCACCTCTCTACAAGTCGAGCACAAAGTTTGACTCTGGCTGTGGATGGCCAGCCTTCTTTGACGCCATACCCAATGCTGTGCGCCAGGTAGAGGACAACTCTGGCGGCATGGCTCGCACGGAAATCATCTGCAGCAAGTGCTCGTCGCACTTGGGCCACATTTTCCGGGGCGAGGGGTTTCGGACGCCTACCAACGAGCGCCATTGCGTCAACAGCATTAGCCTCACATTCGCCGACAAGGACTCCGCCAAGGGTGACAGCAAGTAGTTGCAGATAAATACATATTTATTATCTATTGGAGCGTTGCAAGTGCAGGGGAGTCAATCCCTAGTACTCGATGTCTTGTGCCCACGAGCACCGGCCATCGCTGGGTCCATCGCGCCACCTCTCGTCGACCTTTGCGCAGTCAAATTCGTCTTTGCCCAGCATAACATTGACCTTGTTGTGTGTTTGGCAGAGCCACAGCGAGAGGTTCTGCCGCGTGTCCACAGCCGGCGGGCTCCTGGCCATCTCCTGCCGCAAGTGTGAGGCGCAGCGCCCGCATGGGTAAAAGTGTGAGAAGCTTGAGAGCAGTGATGTCATCATGCTTTGCTGCTTTTGATTGGCCTTTTCGGGGTAATATGCGGCCATCGTATGCAAGAACGTCCATGTCGCTCGGCCCAGAACTTGTGAGTCGGGTGGGCAGGCGTCCTCAGCAAGCGTGCTTAGCGAAGCAGCAGACGACCCAAGTTGTGCCGCAGTGGTGGCTGCAGCAATAGCTGCAGTAGCCCCAGCACCACTTCCTTCTTGGTCTCGCTTTGAGTGGCTCTTGGCTTCGTGTATCCGCCAAGACTTGAACGAGTCACACACACGACATGGCTTGGCCTTTTTGCCAGTAGCATCTTTGTTGTCCTTCTCGCTGACAGCATCCGCTGCTGAATAATGTCTGCCGCTAGCCTTAGTAAGGCTGCCAAAAAGCCGAAGTGTATCGCTGTCTTTATCGCCAGACATGAGCTAGAGAGGAAAAGCAGCGCTAGAGGCTAACGTGGGTTAATATATAGGCAAAAGACAAGGAGAGAAAAAGCTTGACGACTTTTGTCCCCAGTCTCAGGGCCAAACTAAATGCTTTGCGTAATCTGCCCCTCTTGATTGAATTTTCAGCGAGCCCTTTCTCGGCGCTGGTTGCGAACCTTCTCCATGTCCTCGGCGTACTTTTCGCCCTCGGACATGTTGTTCCTTCGCTCGCGCTCAGCCTCTTCCTGGTCAACTGCCTCGCGTGCGTCCCTTTCGCGCTTGATCCGCAGCAGCTCCCGCTGCCGCCAAGCCTCAAACTCGGCGTCAACATCGATATCGTCAGTGTCGTCCAAGTCCAGGATATTGCTCGTGTTAATCTCAGGTGCCGCTCTGGCTCGGGCCGCCTCCGCGGCAGCCATGCGCACAGACTCTTCACGCCGGGCCAGCCGCTCGTTCTCTGGTGCTGCCTCTTCTAGAGATAAGGCGTTAGACTGGTCGTTATCGCTTCCCTTTGGCCTGTCCGTCTGCGCTTGTCGCTGCGATCTGGGCACAAATATCGGCTTGAGCATAGGTGGCGCATCGTGCTCAGACTCGCCGTCACTACTTTCGCTGCCGCTACTTTCGCTGTAGCTGTCCTCAGATGAGGTGTCACTCACCTCGGACTTACCGCCAGTCGGCAACATAGACCCGTGATGTGGCTGTCTAGCTAAGGCTGCGTGCTGAGCGGCAGACATTCGCCTCACGTTCTCGTCTTCTTCATTGCCACTAGAATCGCTAGAGGCTTCATCCTCTCGCCGCCGACGCGCACGCAGCCGAGCCCGCAGCACTCGCTCTACTTCAGAATCTGACCCATCATCAGATTCGGAGGGTATGGATCCATCGCCGCTCCTTCTCTGCCTAGCGCCACCAATATCCACATCCTGTAGTGCCGACGTTGCGGCGGCAGTGGCCAATGCTGCTGCAGTGCCGCCAGATGCGGGCATTCCTTTGTCGTCGTCGTCGTGTTCGCTCTCAGAGGCTGACAGATCATGCTCCAAGGCACCCGGCGCCTTGCCTGGAAAGTACCTTTGGACTTTAACGCCGGAAGTAGCCACGGGCTTAGCCGGCTGCTTCTCAGTAACCTTTTTCATAACTTTAATGGAGAATAGTGGAGCATATATTATCTGAGCAACAGAGAGCAAGGATCAAGTCGCGGCACAGCCTGATACGGCGAAGGACCCAATTGGCAGTATGGGCAAAATCCCTTGCTCTGGATAGCCTCAAGGCACACTAGGAGAGCTCTGCGCAAAAGATATGCCCCGTCCTCGTGCAGCACGTACAGAACATTGGCGGCTAGGAGCAAGAATGGCGCTTGGGCGCCTCTGCAAATACCTTTTTGCAAGAGGCAAAATTGAAATTATGAAAAGACTAAGAGCGATAAATGTAAGCCTTCGCTATACTGCAGGTATCTTACCTGAAGCCAAAGAAAACTCACCAGCTAGTGTGTATGTGTGCCCGAAGCTTGAAATTGAAAAAGAGTAGAGAGGAGACATACCAACAGGCCTCAAGGCCCTAGTGCTGCTGCGGTTGTAGCAACGGTGGCAGCAGAGTGGCAAGCAAGAGCATAGTCAAAACACGGTATACTTGAAACCTAGATCAGTAGCGACGGCTATAGTGCGAGGCTCCACTGGCACTGCGATCGTATGAGCGGTCGCGTCTTGACGGCCGAATGGAGGGCGAGCGACTCCTGTGGCGATCGCGCCTGTCACGGTCCCTGTCCCTGTCCCGATCGCGATCATAGTCGCGACCACGGTCCCGATCCCTGTCTCTATCGCGGTTCCGAGAATCGTAGTGGTTACGGTTGGCAGCAGCATTGTGGGGCTGGTATGCGCGGTTCCCGCCAGAGTCGCGGTCGCGTGGCGGTCTATCAGAGCGGTCGTGAGACTTATTGTCGGCGTAACGGCGCTCGGGCCCGGGCGGCATGGCGGGGTCAAACCTCCCGGGCTCTTTCTGGTTCAGGTCCTTACCGCCCAGACGGGTGCCACCCAGGCCACCGGCAAAGCGTCGAGGCAGCCAGCCCTTAACCGTACGACCCCGCTCGACATCGACGACAATGCGACGACCAAGGATACGCATAGCGTCAGCCCTGCGGAAGGCCTCGCGCATATCAGCCTCGCGCTCAAACTCGATAAACGCATAGCCACGAAAGTTGCCATCCATGTCGTTGACCATTTTAATAGAGACTATGCTGCCGAAAGGCTGAAACTCGGTGCGCAGATCATTTTCAGTGGTGTCGTAGTTCAGGCGCGCAACAATGATAGTCTTGTACGGGTCCTCGGTAGCTTGCAAGTTGAGGCTCGGATCCCACGTGGACAGCCCGCGTATGATATTGTCCCGGGCCTGTATGGCGTGCTCGCGCTTGATGCGGTCCCGTCGCTGCTTTGGAGTCTCGACAGGCGTGGCCAGTGGCGCCTGGCACAGCTCAGAGACATGCTGGGCGATACCCGTCAAGGCTGGCTTGGGCTTGTCGTCAGGAGCGCGGTCAGTGGGTGGGACTGGAGCCAAGGGCGGGCGAGGCGTAAACAGTTGGAACAAATCGGGCGGCAGCCTGGATGTCATTGCGCTGCGTCCAGTTGTAATTCAGTCGGCAAATGTAGTCCCGTATTAATTAAAAAAATGCCTAAAAGAAGCTGAATGCATGCCGGCAGCAAAGGGCTGAGAACGCGAAAAAAGACAGTTTAATGATCAGTTGATTATGCCTTGCGGCGGCGAGAGTTCCACAGCGAGTCCCATCGCGACTTGACAGAGGGAGGCAGAGCCACGGGGACGTCGGGGGCCTTGGGAACCGGAGCCGAGGCCGGGGCCAGAGGCGGAGCGGCATAGTCATGTTGGAACTTGAAGCGCAAGCGCTGAAAGGACTTTTGCTTGTTGGCAAGCTTGGGAGCGGGAGCCTCTGGCGGCGGGCTCTGCGGCGTGGCGCGTGACGAAGACTGCCTTGGTGGCGACGAGCGCAGGCGCGGAGGACCAGAGGGGTCGGCAGAGGAGCGCAACATGTGGATAGCGTCGTCGTACGAGCAGGGCATGGGGGTCCCCAGCAGGCGGACGGTGGTGCGGCACAGCCAGGCAGGCAGGGCGACCAGCATCTCAGTAGATGTGAGGTCCATGTCAGCAAACTTTGTGAATGATGGCAGCTCAGACTCGACCAGGCGAGGCTTGCTGGCAGGCAGCGATACCAGGCCGTATGTCGAGGCTAGTGCATCGTAGACGGCTCCTACGGCACGCTGGTGCTGAGCACGCTGGGGCGCCGAGCTGAGAGTAGCCATCATGCGTGCAAACAACGGGCGTTGGCGGAACAGAGCGTACTCCTGCTCCAGCAACGCGTAAGCGTGAGCTTGGGTCTCCTGAAACAGTGCTGCGGGTATTGGATCCGTGGTACGGAAGGACTGAGCCACGCGTGCGCGCTGAGCGTGGCTGATATTGATCTCCAGTGGTGCCCGACTGGACACAAAGGCCTTGTACAGCCCCTTGGCGTACCGTGTGCGCCGGTCCTCAGCTCCAAATGCTGCTGCGCGAAAGTGCTCAACCTCCAGATAGAACAGCAAAATCTCGGGGCTGTAGCTCAGCACCGCCGACGCCAGCAGGTAACACGTCCCCACCGGCGATGTCAACAGCGCCGCCAGCCCGTACTGCTCAATCTGCCGGGCAAAAAAGTCGCGACAAGCGCTCTCGCCGCCCACCGACAGGCTTCGCTTGCGTGGTCGGAATGCTGAGCCCTCATGAATCTCCGGCCCAGCACCTGTGGTTTCATCTCCCGATGCTGTGGTTGGCGGCGACGGCAGCGCAGTACATGGCAGGGTGCCTGTGCCCGAACCACTTGCCAGCGCCGTGATGCATGCGGGTGTCGCTGCTCCGGCCCTCGCACGTGAGCCATTAGACCCAGGGCGGCTGCCGCGCCTGCTCAGCAGCGCAGACTCTGCACTGACTGCCGCTGGCTTTACTCCCGTCAATGACTCCGAGGCCGTACGCTGGTGCGACCTGGTTCTGGTGCTATGTGTACAGGCTGTGACTGATGCGCCAATACGCCCACCTGACAGCGACCGGCGCAGAGGTGGCGACTGCTGCTGCTGGCAAGCGTAGCGCGCCGGCAACCTGCGTGTCGCCTCAGGAAGCTGTGTGGAGCTGTCGCGACAGTGGTGGTAGGCCATTGGTATGCCCTGGAACAGAGGCTGATGCTGGTAGAGTACGTGGTGGCTATTTGCCTATAGTGGCTGCGAGCAGAAGAGAAATATGAATATGCTGAGAAGTGGTCGCAGAATGGACTCGGCCGCAACAAGCGAAATAGAAAAGAAGGGAGGGGGAGACGAGGCCTAGCAGCTGTGGTGCTATCGCAGTAGAGCAAAGCAGCGTGTGGCGAGTGTGGCGGGTGTGGCGTGTGCTGCGAGATGCTGCCATCTGCAGCTCTTCCCTTTATACACGCCCATCTCCCCCAAGCGCCCTCTGGCAAAGCACCAAATAGTGACAATAGCGCCCAGAGTGCCTTCCACCTGCACACCATGGCACCAGCCTTTCCTTTACGTAGAGATTTGCGCTCTACGTGATTGCTCCTTTGCCACCCAAATAGCCATTTCCGGTGGGTTATAGCTGGTGCCCATCACCTTTGCAGCGTGACCAACGTCTGCTCTTTCAGCAAGGGATGGGATGCTCTTGCCAGGAACCCGCACAATACTTGCTCCTACTGCGCTTTTATGCGCGTTGCCCCCTGCCACACACAAGGACTCACGTTTGGCCACCGTATATTGCTCAAAACACAAAAGACAAAGGCAGTGACAAAAAAAACCCCTGTCATACCAATAGACAATACACCTGCCCACTCTGGTACTTGGAGCTACGATGACGGCGGGAGCGCTCCTACCGCAAACATCCTTTCCGACATTGCCGAACGCATGTTCTGCACCTCTGCACGCCGAGCAAATATCTTGGCACTCCGCCGCAGCGCCCTGTCTTCTGCCGCTAGCTGGCTTGCGCTGAACGGCTTTGCCAGCCCACACGCTCCATACGCCAGTGCCTCTTGGCGCGCACTCTTGGCCTCCATCTCCTCCCGCGCCCGGACCTTGTAAAACTCGCTTGTAGCCTGGGCGTATGCTTCGCGCTCGCTCAATCCCTTGTTTTGCATCAGGTAGTACTGGTGCCGAATCACACTACATGGACACCCTCAGCACAACATCAGCTTCTGAACCAGAACAAAATAAAAAACACAGCCACATCCACACTCTCCATTCGCCACGCCCTGCCTCCCTTTATCCACCCCCCCTGCGCTGGGCATTGTTGTCACCAGCTATCCAGCCAACAATACGCAGCACCAGCAGTAAAGGCACCAGTATGCCTCTCCCCTCTCCTTGACTCTGTCAGGACACCCGTCTGCTGGCGCATGGTACCACAAACAATGCCCTCGCACCGTGCCTATTGTCTACAAAGAGTAGAGTGCATCACTTACTTTTCTCCCGTTACTTGCCCGTGCCCATGCGTTAGCTGGCTCCAATCCTGCTCCGTCTGCCCCGTTGGCTCCATGACAATTCGCGGTCTCTCCTTTTCAAACGGGTGGTTCCGATAGAACGTCCTGCGCAGCCGGTCCTCGGGAAACTCGATGCGAGGCGGCTTTGTGCTCTGTGTACGTAGCTGTGACTTTTTGTGACGGCTAGTCACGCACCCTTCCGCCACGGCCCGCTCAATCCTCTCCCCCTCTACAGCCTTGTTTCCCTCGTCCACTGCCGCCTGCTCAAACCCAAGCCGTCCGCGAGTGGAGAATTGGGATGTCTCGCGCACCAAGCTGTCCGCAGGGGGGACGCTGCGCATAGCCCGAAGCCACGCAGGCTCACCCTCGCGCAAATTCGCCCCAAGAAGGCGCTCATACGCCTGCTTTACACCACGTGCTCCCGATGGCTTCTTGTACATTATCTATCGCTTGCCTTGCCTACGCGTCCCGGAATCAGCGTCGCCTCTCTACTTTTAATAGAGAGAAATGAAAAGCAAATAATTTCAGCGGAAGAAGCTAAAATCGAATTTGAATTCTGCAACTTGATAAGCTTGACTCGATGACTCGGCTCGCCTGAGTGCCAAACGAAAATCGCCAAAGTGCTCTGAGTTGCTGCCGCTTCTACTGCATCTCTCCTTCCCCCTCCATCGTATACATAGCTTTTTTCTATAACGCATAGCTGCTATCCATGGCTCTACAACGGCTCTCTAGAGACACTGCGAACCAGATCCGCTCCACCGCCGCTATTCCCGACATTTGCGAACTTGCCGCTGCGCTGTTGGACAACTGTGCGTAGGATAAAATGCATTCACTCTACTTTCCCACAGACTCGCCTGTGCTAACATCCTTCTCGGTTGCCACACTAGGTATTGACGCTGACGCAACAAAGATTCGTATTGAGCTGTCCCTTGCGCAATATTCTATTACGGCAAAAGATGATGGCTGCGGAATTGCTCCTACTAGCTTTGAAAAACTTGGCCAAAGATATGCCACATCTAAGCGAGGTCTACAGTGTCGTCCATCGGCCGCTCGTCCAATACTGGGGCTAAACGGCGAAGGTACGTGCTTTGCAGCTATCACTTCACTCCTGCTGCCTCTCTCTCTAATACAACGACTGCTAATATATGTGCTCTGTGATAAATATATTAAGCTACGTAGCTCTGGCAAACATGTCCAATGTTGGCATTGTTGAGGTTATCAGCCGAAAAGCCAAATCTGGTTCTGCCCGTCGATGTGCAATTGAGAATGAGCGACAACTGTGCTGCGAAGACTGCGACTCCGAAGCTCTAGCCGGCTACAGCACCATTGTCAAGGTCCGGGACATTTTTGGAGCCTACCCAGTACGTCGAAAGCTAATTGATAGCTCTAGGAAAAAGGTATTAGACGACATTAAAGCACAGCTACAGGCTCGCACACTTGGACATCCAAGGATCGCTTTGCAGCTAGTCACCAAGCCCGGAGACACTGTCGTTTTTGCATATGCCTCTGCGTCATCGCTAAACCAGCGCATGCTTCAGGTATTTGGACCAGCTGTCGCACTCGGCATGGAGTCACTATCCCTGGACTACGATGGCTATTGCTTGCTGGGATCATTCTCAAAGGCACCCATGCTGTGTCGGGCCCAGCACATTTTTGTTGATGGCCGCTTGGTAGATCCGCCAGAGCTTCTTGTGGTTGCTCGTGCGGTTTTTGCCGGTAGCAATTATGCAACTAGAGCGAACGTTGCCGTAGACGCAGAGTCTGCGGCACGCCTTCGCACACGACATCCTGTATTTGTCTTGGCAATACGCTCTAGCGAGGCAACGGAGCAGGTGCGCGTCTCTGTGCCAAGGGGCTGCTTTGTCGTAAGTAACATGCAATTTTTGCAAACTATACCAATGGCCGTAGCGTTAACCCGTTTTCCAATTCAAAGGTCGCTATCTCAACAAATAGGTTACCGACCAGCTCAAGCGATTAGTAGCGCTTGCCTGCATCAAGTTCCTGCGCAAACTACATCTAATGTCGGATTCACAAATGCAGGGTGCCTTGACAGCATCAGCAAGCTCGCCAAACTCCAAGCGGCAGTTTGAGGCTCTTCAAGATCTTTGCGGCTATGGCAACGTGTTGTCGGTAGAGACATTTGCAAGCAAGAGGGTAGCTTGTGCATCTACTCTATCCGCCCGCTCCTTGCCACTCACAGCCAACAATAGAAGATTTCCAATTCGTCGCAGCTCAGGGCAGCCCCAGCAATTGCTACATACCAGGCCCGACAAGCGTGTCAGTGACTATTCGGGCGACGAGAGCAAAAGCTGCCCAATTCCATTTGCTGGCATCGGGTCCGCTCGACTTGAGATGGCTCATGTTAGCGGCAAAAACGATTTATACGAAGGACTGGACGTTGCTTCCTTGCGTGTTGTAGGACAGGCAGACCAAAAGTTTATTATCTGCCAGACTAGCGGGTGGCTGGTTGGTATTGATCAGCACGCCGCTGATGAGCGAATACGCTTGGAGGAGTACTATAACAGCCTTAACGACGCACTGTGCCAATGTGCACGCTTAGCGCCAAACTGCTCGCCGTCAGTAGCTGATGGGGTAAGTGTCCTTGTACCGCCCGTACCTGTGCTGCTGACAGAACACGACATGGACGCTATTCTGGGCATGACTGGGCGCTTTAAGCGCCTGGGTATCCAGATCGTCTCTCCGGCACTTGAGATCTGCGACAGCCCAATCAGCCTTTTGATAGTCTGTGCGCCAACAGTCTTGCTCCCTCGGCTGCGTGATGGTAGTGAACGCGCTGGTCAATTTGCCAAGGATCTTTTGTTGTCAATCGCTGGCTGGCATGTAGGCCCTTGCCACACGCCCACCGAGTCTCCGCCGCACCAAACCGCCGTGCCATATGGGCCTGCTGAGAGTGGTTCTAGTAGTGGCTGGCCAGCACTGGTTGATTTACCAGGGGTGATATTGGAGGCACTCAAAGACATTGCCTGTCGCGGTAAGTCCCTCCAACTGATCTACAGTCTCGTTTCCTTTTGCGGCGCTGATATACTCACAAATGCGGCATGTTTATCTCCAATCTCTCCTCCCCAAATTCCCTTTGCGCCTTGTAGGGGCGGTAAGGTTTGGCGACCCCCTCAGTGCGGCCGAGTGCCAGTCTATTGTTGCGCGCCTGGCCAGCTGCCAGTTCCCCGAGTTTTGCGCCCATGGAAGGCAAGTCGCCCCAAGAAAAGCTCTTTTCAGATATGCCTTTTAAATTTTGTGACACACCACCACTAGCAGCAGAAATGCGCTTGCCTACCACTGCTACTTACAAACGCGCCTTGTTCGTGTGTAATGTAGGCGCTCAATAGCACGAATCGCTCGCCTGGGCTGATGCGGGCCTATCAGGGAAAACGTTTAGCCATGCCTTCCGCGCCACCCAACAGCAGCTAGCGCGATTTTGCTACAAATGCTGTAGGGAAGAGCAGCGCGATGGACAAACGTGCATGTGGCACATTAGCCCACGCAGAAAGAGGTAGGTGAGTCACGCTTTGGAAAGGATAAAACTTTCAAAGTCTCCCCCTCGACCTCGCTGTTTATCTCTCATCATTTCTTAGCAGCTTTTTTTTTGAAACCTATTTGATTCTGGTTCTTCTTGCCACATACATATTTTTAGCCAGCAACTTTTTTATCTACACCATGTCAAAGACATTCAAGGTTGTCGTCCTCTCTGGCGATGGCGTTGGCCCAGAGGTCACTGCTGAGGCCGTCAAAGTTCTCAACGCTGTAACTGCTATACGCTCAAAAGCAAGCGGAGTCAAGATTGTTTTTGAAGAGCACAAGTTTGGTGGCTGTGCCATCGACGCCACTGGCACCCCGTTCCCCAAAGAGACACGCGAGGCCTGCGAGAACGCCGATGCTATCCTCCTAGGCGCCGTTGGTGGCCCTCAATGGCCGCGCCCAGTCGATCCGCAGAACCCCGCCAAGGGCCTGGGCCCGCGCCCCGAGCAAGGCCTCCTCGACCTGCGCAAGACTCTCGATCTGTTTGCCAACATCCGGCCCATGAGTTTCCCTGCAAGCACTCTGACAAGTTGCTCACCTTTAAAGGAGGAGCTGGTGCGCGATGCCGAGTTTATAGTGCTACGCGAGCTGGTGGGCGGTATTTACTTTGGAAAGCGCTCGGAGGAGGACGCTGAGGGTAAGGCCTATGACACGATGGAGTACTCGGTGCCAGAGGTAGAGCGCATTGCTCGCCTTGCCGGCGTCCTTGCTTCTCAGGCCCGGCCGCCCATGACCATTCATTCGATCGACAAGGCAAATGTCCTCGCTACTTCAAGGCTATGGCGTCGCGTAGTCACTGATGTGATCTCCCGCGAGTTCCCCAAGCTCAAGGTCGAGCACCATCTTGTTGATTCGGCAGCCATGCTGATGGTCAAGAACCCCCGCGCCCTTAACGGCATCGTCCTTACTGAGAACATGTTTGGCGACATTCTGTCTGACGAGGCCTCTGTCATTCCTGGCTCTCTGGGCCTGCTTCCCTCTGCGTCGCTTAACAGCGCACCGTCGGCTGACACGCCATGCCGCGGCCTATATGAGCCCATTCACGGCTCGGCACCAGACATTGCTGGCCAGGGCATCGCCAACCCCATTGGAACCATCCTCAGCGCGGCAATGATGCTGCGCTACTCTCTCAACATGGAGCGCGAGGCAAACATTGTCGAGCTTGCCGTACGCCGCGTTCTCGACAGCGACGAGCTCAACGGCTGGTGCATCCGCACTAAGGATCTTGGCGGTGTAGCTACCACTGCCGAGGTCGGCGATGCTGTCGTGCGGGCTGTGGTTCCCTACGCCGAGGGCCTGAACGTCGAGGACCGCACTGTTGCCGCGGCTCTTCTGCTTGAGCGCCCTGTCGCCCGCCGTGGTATGACCCTGTGTGAGAAGATCATTGCTCACCACGCCATCGGTCTGACTGCCCCCGGTGATGTCAAGCCTGGCGACATGGTTTGCGTTGGTGTCGACTGGACCATTGCTTCGGAGCTGACGTGGAAGGGTATGGACAAGACCTACAACGCCATGGGGCGTCCTGGCGTGAACCGCAACGATCGCTTCTGGCTTGCAGTCGACCACACGGTCGACCCCCGCATTATGGACCAGGCCAAGCCCAAGGAACTGATTTCGACTTCGGAGCTGTTTGCTGAGGAGGCACACTTGGTAGACTACCACCGCCCGAACTACACAATCTTGCACACCGAGTTTTACCGCGAGCGTGCCCAGCCCGGCCAGCTTGTCATTGGCGCCGACTCGCACACATGCTCAGCTGGTGCCGTTGGCGCTCTGTCGATTGGCATGGGTGCTGCCGACGTGGTCATGCCCCTTGTCACTGGTGAGACCTGGCTGCAGGTTCCCGAGACCGTCGAGATCCGCTTTGTCAATGCGCCTCCCTTTGGCATTGGCGGAAAGGATATTATCCTTGATGTTTTGCGTCAGCTCAAGCGCAACACCGTTGCCTTTGAGCGTGCTGTGGAGTACACGGGCCCTGGCCTCAAGTACATGAGCTGTGACGCGCGCTTTGCTTGCGCCAACATGGCTACTGAGTTTGGCGGCATTGCTGGCGTCTTTGAAGGCGACGAGATCACCGCTGCCTATATTGCCAAACGCAAGAGCCCCGAGTACAAGAAGAACTCGCTGTACTTCCGCGCTGACGCCAACGCCGAGTATGCCGAGTCTCATATCATCGACTTGTCCGAGGTCGACTCGCTGGTCGCTCTTTATCCTAACCCTGACAATGTCGTCCATGTCGACGAAGTCAAGATGGAGCTCGATGGCTGCTTCATTGGCGCCTGCACGACTGCAGAGGAGGACCTCATCTTGGCTGGTCTTGTGCTTGAAGCTGGCCTGAAGAAGGGCCTTGTCCCAGCTGCTCACGGTAACCGTCGCGTCACTCCTGGGTCCGTGCCCATCCTGGCCAAGCTCCGCCGCCTGGGCCTAGTTGACGTCTACCAGCGCGCTGGCTTTGTTGTTGGCGCCCCTGGATGCTCTTACTGCCTGGGTATTGCCGCCGACGTCGCTGGTGATGGTGAAGTGTGGCTCAGCTCGCAGAACCGCAACTTTAAGAACCGCATGGGCCCTGGATCCATTGCCAACCTCGCCTCTGCCGCCACTGTTGCTGCTTCTTCATTTGGCATGACTGTCACTAACCCCCGCGAGCTCCTGGACCTGATTGACCGCGAGCGCTACAACAAGATGCTCGATGTCTGGATGGACAAGGCCGAGGAAATTATTGTGTCGGAGCCCAACCCTGAGCTTGAGGAGACTCGTGGCGAGACCATTGCCTCGCGCAATACCGATGGTACCGGCGCCTCGTCGGAAGAGTCTGTTGGGGAACCCATTGACACTAGCAACTTTATTACGGGCAAGGTTCAGCGCTTTGAGGACCACGTCGACACCGACGCCATCATTCCCGCGCAGTTCATGCCTGGTGTGTCTGACGAGGATCTCGGCACGCATGCTTTCCAATACTACCGCCCCGAGTTCCGCGACAAGGTTGCCCAGGGCTTTGACATTATCGTTGCTGGCATTGGATTCGGCTCGGGCTCTTCTCGCGAAGAGGCGCCTCGTGCGATCAAGGGCGCCTTCGTCAAGGCCGTCATTGCAAAGTCGTACGCCTTTATCTACTCGCGCAACCAACCCAACATGGCCCTGCTTGGCATTGTGCTCAAAGACGAAAAGTTCTATGACCTCGCCCAGGAGGGAGCCGAGGTGTCTATTGACCTGCCCAATCGCAAGATCTACTGCGGCGGCCACTCGTTCACCTTCAACCTGTCGACTATGGAGGAGCGCCTCATCCTTGGCGGCGGTGTGACTGAGATGTACAAAAAGTATGGCAACCTGCTGTTCCGCGCTGCTATCGCTGCCGACCCCGAGTCTGTCCTCAAGAACGCTGGTGGGTCCTGTGGAAAGCCTACTTCGTGTGGCGACACTGAGACACAAGAACAGCTCGCCTGGTAAAAAAATTGTCTTTTTTTCTGCTATTCTCAAATTTATCTTCAAACTTTGTCAGGGGAGTTGGGGGGGGCATAGTACCACAGCACCGCCAATGAAAAAGTGGGGACACTTCTTGTCTGTAAGCAATTTTTTATTTTTATTTCCAACTTTCCAATGCAAGCACAAGAAGAGACTCGTAGGCGGCTCGCAATGGCAATTGTGGAGTACCTAGACAAGGTCGTTGCCGATGGGTCGATTGCTGGCGATGGCGCCGAGAGTCTGGAAGTTGCCAAGCAATGCATTTCGGATGCTTTTGGAATCAACCTCGAGGATGAGGCCCAAATCAAGGAACTCTCGCTTAGGCCCGTCAGTCTCGACAAGGTCTTTGATGTCTACCTAGACACACAGGCCAAGCTTGATAACTCAGGCGCAGACAAGGATGCCAGCAGCAGCACCTCAGCGCCCGTTACCGCTGGCCCTTCGGACGAAGACAGAAAACGCGCCGACGCACTCAAGGCAAAGGGCAACGCCCTAGTGGTGGCAAGAGATTATGCGGGCGCTATCGATGCGTACACTAGCGCCATAGCTCTAGTTGGCGACTGTGCCGTATATTTTGGCAACCGGGCGGCGGCCTACAGTCAGAACGGAGACTACCAAGAGGCTGTCGACGATGCTAAGCATGCTCTGGATATTGACCCTGGCTATACCAAGGGCTACTCGCGTCTGGGACTGGCGTACTTTGGCATGGGCAGCTACGAGGATGCGATAGCTGCGTACGAGAAGGGCTTGGAGCTGGACCCCACTAGCCAGGCAATGAAAAGCGCACTTGAAACGGCGAAAACCAAGCTGGAATCCACCTCGGGCGCAAGCACTGTCCGGTCTGCCCCTTCTCCCGCGGCCAGTACCACTACTTCCGCGCCAGGAGCCAGTGGTGGTGGAGGCTTTGACTTTGCGTCAATGATGAACAACCCAACACTAATGAGCATGGCGCAAAGCATGATGGCAAACGGCGGTCTTGAGCGGCTTATGAGCAACCCAGCCATTTCGCAGATGGCCAACAACTATCGCAATACAGGCCAGATGCCAAGCATGACCGACATGATGAGCAACCCCGACATCATGGATATGGCGCGCAGCGTTGGTGGCTCCTCTGCAGGCAGCGGCTCCGCTGGCAGTGACAGTGCCAACCCCCTGGCGTCGCTGCTAAACAACCCCGATCTTGCTGGCTTGGCTCAACAGTTTATGCGTGGCAGTAATCAAGACAACGCCAACAAGTAGAAACATTGATTACTGATTTAACTAATCTAGCTTTTTTTACATTTTTACCAGCCGAGGGTTTATGCTCGTCTGATCGTCAAAGATAATTTCAATCTCAAGCATTTCCCTTCTTTGCTTCTGTTTTTACGAACACATTCTCGAGACCTGCGTTGGCAGCCAGTATCAGTGTCTCCCCCATTCCAAATTGCGTCAGGACCCATCTCTAGACTCGCATTTGGATAAGCACCTGTAGCGCCTGCTGCAGCATATCAAGTGGCACGGAGCCGGGCAATGTTGCGGTGCGCTTCTCGAATAGCCGCCGCGGCGTTTGAACGAGGAAGTAGCACATTCAGATATAGCAGTCGCTACACTTGTCATCGCCGTCGGGGCTTTCTTACAAGCGATCCGCCTTGCAATGCCAGTGCGCGATGCTGCGTGCCGACCAGGGCGCATATGTGTACTCACGAGCGTTGCTATTCAACGACAACAGGCGGGAGTAGTGGTGCGGGAGGCGGCGACGATTCGCGAGCCCTTGAAAAGGCCCTGATGCGAGGGTACAGCCCGTTTCTGACCAAATTCTTTCAACTCTTGCCGGCGACGGATCAGGAGACGCTTCGCTTGTTTAGCGACTCGCTGGGCAATACGCACACCACAAGCAAACACATTGTCATGCAATATCGTGCTATGAAAAGGAGCAGCCTGCACCGCTATCTAACGATCCACGCTATGCAGCGCTTGGTCAAGCGAGTATCAAGTCAAGTGCAAGCCTGTGGCTCGGGCGTTGATGACCAGCCGTCCAGCATTGTTGTACAGCTAATCTCAGACTACAGCCAGCTTGGGTTTACGCCAGGCATCAGCGAGCATGCCAGCCTTGTGCGCGCACTGGCCCACGAATCGGGACGAGAGGCGGAAGCGCTCCAGCTGCTTGACGAGATTGTCGACAACTCTGACATTGCACCCTTTCTGGTGTCGTTGAAGCGGAAGCGAGACCGGCAGCTGCCAATGGAGGCTATGATCCCAAGCGACGCGGAAATTGCTCGCATCGAGAGAAGCCTTATAGACGAAGAGCGCCAGCAGTCGAACAACTTGCAGCACGCATCCTTAGATAGCGAACCATTGGAGCACGACGATGTAGGCAATGTAAGCGATGCTGGCGACTTGGATCGAGTGCAGATGCTGGTCGCCAGGGAACGGCAGCGACGCAAGGCCCAACTCGAGGCCGAGGGTGCGCGACCAGCCTCAGTGTCGCGAATGCTCTACCATATGGCGATGCGCGGGTTTGCACAAGTGTACCATGTTCGTGGCGTTATGGGCGTTCTTGGTAGGATGCTTGAAACCGCAACGCAGGTACCCTTTCGCATTGCCCGCCATCTGATGCCCAACAAGGAGACGTGGGATATTCTTGGCGAGGTTCTTGTGCGCCAGAGGGACCGCCCCACCTTTGTCAAGATGTGGATCGACTTTCTTAGTCGTGGAGCTCGGCCGCCAGTGTATCTCACGCGAAGTCTGATAAAGATGCTTGTGAGGCAGTCCTGCGTAGAGCAAGCGATCTGGGTTATGCGCATCAGCCGCTGTCTTCCCAATGTTGGAGAGCAGCTTCCTCGTTCGCCACATGCCACAGATCACGTGCCCTGGGATCTAAAAGTCCAGATCATGTACGTGGCTTCTGCCCTGGAGTCGGCTACCTCGCTGGATGCGATTATAATGACCCGCGGCGACGCCATCCGGCAGGGACGAGCGGCTGCGCAGCTTCCTTTACTGGATAAGCCAGACCCTGAGATTTATGCTCAGCTTATCGGTGGCGCAGTACGGCTACACAACGAAAAACTAGCGAGCCACTTGTTTCAAGAGCTGGTAGATGCTGGCGTTGCTCCTAACGGCGCCACCTATGGACATTTGGCCTCGCTCTATGCCGACACGGGCCAGATAAAGCGAGTGTTTCTAATTGCTCGAGATTCGCTCGTACGTCGGCACCAGCTTCTTGCTCAGCAAAAGCTCCAGCATGGCCTACTGGACTCGCCCACTGCCCGCACAAAATTCAAGGAAAAGGTTCGGCGGCAAGTATTGGGCCTCAAAGCAGACGTCGAGTGTATCACTCCGCTGCTTCAGTTCTATATCCGAGAGAACCGCGAGCAAGAGGCGCTGACCTTGCTGCGTAGCTGGGATCGCGTCTACGGGGAACGCGTACCAGCAGACAAATTTGCACGCGCACTGCTCGAAGTCTACAGCAGGCCGGGCGATACTGTCAGCGCGGAGCGCCTAGTGGAAAGCGTAGTAAGCCAGTTTGTTGCAGAAAAGGCTGATCTAGCAAACGGTGAGACCAGCCCGACCAACACGCCCCCCGATGGCCTTGACACGGATGTGAGCTCGACGCTCCAGGCCTTTGCGCAGGCAATCAAAGTTCACACACATGCTCGAAATCTTCCTGGCGTAGTCCAGGTTCTCAAGGAGATGGCAAGGTGCAACCTCCAGCCTCCCTATCGTATCTGGGAGCTCGTTATGCGTTGCTTCTTGCGTGAACAAGCAATTGATTTGTTTGACACGGTTCACGCCTATTTGCGCGACACGCTAAAGCTGCCGCTGACGCTTCCACTGTACTATTTGTGGATGCAGTCGCTGCGTAACCACGGAGATGTCAAGGGTGTGCAAGCCGCCTTTGACGAATTGCTCCAACTGGGCCAGATCCCCACCCAGCAACACTACCTGCTTCTAGTACAGGCCTACGCGTATAATGGCTGGGTTGAGCGAGCGGTCTCTATTGTCGAGAATATGCGCAAGCCCAATAGCGTACTTCGCCCAGGCTTGAGCCTCGACATTGCTGTTATTGAGGCATATGTCGCCAGTGGCAACATGGAGCGGGCCGAGGCGGAGCTGCGCTACTTGCTTGAGAACACACGACTAGCTCGAGACCGAATCCCAGCGCGGCCCTTTAACTACTTGATTGTTGGTTACCTATACTACGGCAAAGGGGTTTGGGCAATGAAAACATATGAGGACATGGGCCGGTTGGGCATCAAGCCGGACGTATATACATTCGCGATCCTCATGCACTCGTATGCGCTTGCTCGAAACCTTCGCAACTGCATGCGCGTGTTTAATGAGATGATTCGCGTTGGCGTTGCGCCGGACTTGGTTATATATACGATCCTCATTTGGGCCTTTGGGGTTGCAAAAAGGACTGATAGAGCCGAGCTCGTGTTTGAGCAAGTCATGCACGAGCACCAGTGGGCGCAGGAGCTAGTCCAAAAGCAGGGCCATAACAAGCCTCATGCTAGCGCGCCAGCGTTGCTCGAAATTTACGCCGAAGACCCTAACCGACCTGACTGGCCTGAGCGTTTGGATTCATTCGAAGGGGGCGACAGCAACACTATGGATCATATGCGCACGAGTAGCTTTTTGAACCTGGACCCGGTTGTCTACATCGCCATGCTGAAGGTGTACTGCATTGCCCAGCGGCCCATGCGCGCACTGGCGACTTGGGAGCGCTTGATCAAAAACTACCCCGTGGTTCAGTGGAATCCTCGTAAGGGCGGTGTTTTGTCAAAGTCGCTGCACTACACGGGCAGCTTCCATCTCCCAGCGCTGACCTTACTTTTGCGGACCGTACGAAGGTCGATTGGCGTATCCAGCGTGTTTGAGAACAAGTCTAACATCCTCAAGTACGTCTATACGCCTCTCTATTTGAGCGGCTTTGTCAACACCATGGCCAGTCGTCTCCAATATAAGCGGCGATTTTTCTGGCGCCCCGACAATAGTCGCCCTCCTTCACCTGTCGTCCTGCAGGACAGCGCCTCAAGGATAAAAATGCGCTCGCAAATTGTGAAATGCGTAGAGGAGGAGATCAATGAGCGGCTAGTGTTCGACTACCAGTTTTTTGCCGAGCGTCGATACCAGGCGCCCAGAGTCGCAGCCAGCGACATTGCCTGGTTTGTTGACTACGGATATTGGACGTCACAAGATCCCGAGGATACTTTGGTGTCCTGCCACAGCGACGACAGTGATTTGTCTGCCGGCGTTGATGATGCCCCACCCTCAACACCAGCCAACGACGATACCCAGTTCATAGGCCCCGATGGAAGGTTTACGCAGCAGTCAGCTCAGGATATGGCCTCCATCATCGCACAAGAGTGGCAGAAATTGGAAGTCGCTGGCTTTAAGCTGAACAACATACATGTCTCTGAGTACATACCCTGTATGCTGCTTGGTCGTCAGTATGACCACCTCATCCGCTTTCTGTCGCTAGTCCAGCCTCAAATGCCTACCGGTAGCCTCGATGCCGACGAGCCCTTAAGCCACAAGCAGTTTCGCTATCGCAATATCACCATTGACAGCCGCTCGTCAGACCTACTTGTCCTCCAAATTGAAGCTGTGCAGCAACTTCTGTTGGGCGAACGTGATAAGCGCATTGTCTTGGAGGCGCTAATTCATCCTGGCAGTGACTTGCATCAAGTGTATGAGCAATATGGCGTTTACGGAGGCGTTGACGCTCCACGAGACAGGGATGAGCTTCAGGTTATGCGCGAGAGGCGAGTTATTCATGCTGAACGCGAGCTATCATGGGCTGCTGAACTTGCAAACCTGGTTCAAATCGGTCGGCTATGGCGCCAACATATCGGCGATAATGCGACTGCCCAATCCCACATTGATGAAGCCATTGCTAGTGCTGAGCGCCATCTGGCATGATTTTGTTGTGGAAAATAGAACGATTGGTATATATCACATTAGACAATTGTAATTAACGAATGACCGCTACTGTTGTCAGCTACTGCTACCGGAAATGCCAGCTATGAAGCTGTAACTAGCCTGAGCCATTTTCCTGCTGGCAGGCTGGTCGTATTAAAACCTCGGCCTGTTGCGCCGCACGTGTTTTTCGAGCGTGACAGCATAGCATCAACGGGCTATGGCGATTCCTGCCGCGGCAGCGGTAATAACAACAGCAGCAGCGCCTTTGGGGCGGCATATTCCAGTGCACATGAGCCCAGCGGTGGCAGCATGGCAGAGCATGCCGCCATCAGAGATGAGTACGAGGATGACGACAGCGACTGCTCTGGCGAGTCGCCACGCTGTGAGGTTATCAACACCGCTGTTTTTAACTGCCACATGGCGAAAAGTAAGCAATAAATTCAAGTAAAAAAGCAATTAAGGAAACACGCACACTGAATTATTAAGTAAGCGATTGGCAAAAAAAAAGAAAGGATATTTGATTCCAGCCAGGCTCGAACTGGCGACCGTCTGCGTGTTAGGCAGACGTGATAACCAACTACACCATAGAACC
>JANBSU010000089.1:0-53190 GCA_027578835.1 Coemansia sp. RSA 2050 | reverse complement strand
AAACAGTGAGACTATCACTCGATCCGTTGCTTGCTTACCAAAAGCACACACAATGGATAGAATCCTTAACATTAAGGCATATTTTCTACAAATCATGTCGACTAAAGCTTGGCAGCACCAGCAATGACATCCTTATACAGCAGCGTATGGACACCCGTAGCGTAGACAAGACTCTTGCGCTGAGCATCCCTAAAGGCTACAGTAGACTGCAAGAGACGACCCTCGACTTGTACGAGGCGACAGACAATCTCCACACGAGTGCCTGCCAACACTGGCTCCAATGTATGAACTGTCAGCGAAGTGGTATATGAGTTTGTAGGATTGGCAACAATAGCCTGAATCAGCGGGTCAGTTGCGTTATCTACTACAGTCGACAGCCAGCCGCTGTCCAGGTATCCGCGGAATATCTCATCTTCGGTTACTTCGTATTCATAGACAACCATACGCTTTTTGGCATCGGCTGTGGCTACTCGCAGCTCTAGCGTACTGCCAAAACGCGTGGTGCTCGTGTCGCGCTTGGTTAGCTTGTCTAGTAGCTCATTCAGTATAAACCCAGACATTATAAAATAGTGAGTATGTGTAAAAGAAGGGGGAAAGGGGGAGGTGTCGAGTGGGGAGAGGAAAGAGGGCGGCTGTCAAATAAAGGCAAGCATATCTAGTGCAGTTGGCACATGACTCGGCATGGATTCGTAATCAAATCACTACATGATTTTAGGTTCTGATCACTTTTCCGTGTTGACAATAGGCTTTTCCTTGCCTTGGCTTTCCTTCGATTAGCTTTATATTTATTTATCGCACCTCTAGTAGTAAGAATGAGCGGCAGCAGCGGCAGCGATATACCAAAGATCCAGCTCGAGAGCAAAGAAGACGTCCTGTTCCTACAGCGCCAACTTGCTTCCTTTTTGGACAAAACGCTTAGCACGAATGCAGCTTTAAGGGATGCGCCATTCAGCGACGAGCAGCGGGCCGAGGCACAGAGGCTCGTTTTGGAGCGGCTGCAGCAATGGACCCACAACGTGTGGGCTATGGCGGGGCCCAGCATGGCGGTGAATGGGTTTGCCTACGACGAAGCGATGAGAGAAAAGTCGCGGATAGAGCCCCTAGACGAGGCGCTTAAGGCCGAGGTGGAGACACTACGCGAGGAGGCCGACAGTCTGCTGCTCTCGGTGACGAGCAAGCGCCGCACAGTTCCGGACCAGATCGAGCGCCTGGTGGCCGACGTCGTGTGGCGCGAGTCATTGGCTGCTGAGCATACCACGGCTATAAGGGGGCTTGGGGCGGAGGCGGGGGACGAGCCCCTGCCGTATGTTGCGGAGAGAGTCAATGCGGAGTTTGAGAGCGCTCTGAAACTTGCGCAAAAGGTCAAGGCAGAGGCACCGGGCACAGCGGCCAGGCTGCGTGGATTGGCGGAGACCGTTGTGGATACGAGGGAGCGTCTGGCACGTGAGCATGAGAATGATCTGAGTGTCCGTCGCGTGTTCACTATGCCCGAGAAGGCAAAGCCTGCTGGCTCTTCGGTTGATGCTCACTTGCTGGCACATAAAGCCGTGCTGCACGCCATTACCGCTGACTAATGTACGCCTCCTCCCATCTCATAACGTGCTGCCTTCTCTCCCTTCTCTCTTTCCTTCAATTTTGTTCATTTATATATTTATTTTCAAATGTCTGTGCTTGCGTTTAGTGTCAGCCATAGAGGCAACGCTGTACAGTTTAGCGTCGATGATACACTGACGCTGGGAGACCTGCGACGGCGGTTGGAGCAGCAGTTTGGCGTAGCGCCACAACAGCAGAGACTCTTGCTCAAGGGCGAGATAGGCGCATCTTCAGCTGGTGATAGTGCGCCGATAGCGTCGCTTATTCCAGCAAACAGTCGCATAGTGCTTATAGGTACGCCAGCGACAGAGTTGGCCGAGCATCTCAAGAGTAGCGAGCGGCGAGAAGAAGGGCGAGCCAATTACGACAAATACCGAGCAACAACGGTGTTTAGAACACGAGACCCTACAGGGCATTCCGAGTACGGGTTCCTAAGGTTTGAGACGCTGCCAGGCCTCCCTTGCCAGGCCTCAGCGTTGGCGATGTTGCAGCGGCTGGCGCGGGACGAAGGCGTGAGGGGCATTATGCAAAAGCGGCAGTATTCTGTCGGTGTATTGCGCGAGCTGCATCCTAATGAGCGCACTATCCTGGGGTATAATCGGAACCGCGGCCAGGTAATTGCATTGCGACTGCGCACGGATGATCTGGAGGGGTTCAGGGACTACACTGATGTGCGCAAGGTGCTGATGCATGAGCTGGCGCATATGGTGTGGGACGAGCACGACGAGAGGTTCCACAGGCTTAATCGAGAGCTGTGTCAGGAGCTGGATGAGCTGGACTGGACCCGTCGTGGACAGACCGTTGGTGGGGGTGCGCCTAGTGCCGGCCCGCGCTTCCAGCAAACTACCGTTGAGGACTCTGCTGTAGACGGCGGGGCACTCACATCAAAGGGATTCGTGCTGGGCGGCACTGCTCCACAGCTGCCTCCTGGGGACTCGGCAGTGAGACAGGAGAATAGACGCGAGTTGGCGTTCCAAGCATGGCAAAAGAGGAAAAAATGAGTGTTATTTGTGAAAAAAATTAGGTAGACTTTTTAGCTGCCTTCTTTCCCGACTTTAGCATGACAAATGAGAGGAAGCCAAACACGGCGGTGACTCCAACGACCAGCAAAAACACGGGTATGGCGATGGCATACCACTGAGGCGGGAATAGCTGGTGTGCTGCGTGGCCCTCGTCAACGAACGGCATTACGAGTGTCCAGATGGAGTAGTACGTAAATACAAACAGCCCAACGGCTAGCAGCGCTGCTCCGACTGTCTTGTCCTGAATCTGCGACATTTTTGAAAAATAAAGGAAAGGGATCTGTTGCAAGAAAGAAAAGAGGAGGAGAGGTAGTCGTTAAAGCGCTGAATTGGGACTGGAGCTGAGAAGGAAAGCTGTGTGTTTGGAAGAAAAGGTGTTATCCAGAGAATGCACGCCGATTGACCAGTCGCCATAAGCTGATGCAAGCCAGGTTGTGCAGCCATTTAAATGCTTTGATTTTTTTCAGCCGAGGTTCTAACCAGCTCCGAGCTGGAGGCGACTGAGGCTCATAGGTCCAACAATTGGTCCCCACGATGGGGTTAGTGTGTTGTAATTGTTTTTTTCCCATTCTTTTTGGTTTATTTCGATCGCAATACATATCAGTTTACTCTCTCTTTTCAGCCGAGGTTCTTGGGCTAACCTCTGGCTCTTGCTTTTGTTGTGGTTAATGAAGGACGAAATCGGTGCGTTTATTGCCAAGCGCGGGCTGCGCCTGGAGACAGATGCAGCAAAGGGCCAGCGCACCGTGGCACAGCGCGAGTTCCAGCGTGGCGAGCTGATACTCTCCATTCCGCCGCTCTTTGGATTCCCCAAGCAGCGAGGAGAAGGAGAGGAAGGCAGCGCCAACATCGAGTGCACTGACGACCGCTGCTGCATGTGCTTTTGTGTATTGCCTCTACGTCATCCGAGATGCAGCCAATGCGGTGTATCGCAGTACTGTTCGCCCGAGTGCCTGTCTGCGCACTGGGCACAGCGGCATCACTTCGAGTGTTTACGACTAAAGGCGGCTACTGAAAACGCAGACTATGGGCGAGTCAAGCCTGGATTCCGGCCATGGATGCGAATGGTGGTGGGCGTCAACTGCGCTGTAGATGCCTGTGCTGAGACCGGCTCTCGTGTGCCCCGGTGGCTGCGAGTACAGGCGTTGGCATGGGCGAGGCTGGTGAGCCATCGGGACAGGCATCCGTGCCATATATTGCGGCAGTACGAGGAGATCTCCAAGGTGCTTGGATCGCCTACGGGAGCTGTCGATGCACTGTGCCGGTTCGGGTGCAACAACTTTGTTGCTACTGCTGAGGATGACCCCAGTTGCGCGGCTATCGGCCATTTATGCTGCCCGCTGGTATCTCTCTTGCTTAACCACAGTTGCTGGCCCAATGCCGCTTACTCTTTTACTCGCAAAGGCGAGCTGGTTGTCAGTGCGCTGGAGGATATTTCCCCTGGCGATGAGATATCCCTGGCCTACACTGACGCTCTTCAGCCCCGAGGGCGGCGGCGGAAGGAGCTTGCTGCTGTGTATTTCTTTGACTGCGAGTGCACTCGGTGCAGTGGCTCAACACCCCACGCCCGGATCGATGAGCTGATGGACCGCGATGCCAAGGAATTGCTTCCGAGCGGGCTACCTACTGACTTTGCCATGCCTGCTGCTGTTGACTCTTGGGTTCGCACTGTTGTGAGGGAGCTCTTGGCTGGCGATACCAGGGCTGATGCACTAATGCTAGAGGTGGTGGAGGGGCAGTTGCCGAGGGATGTGTCGTTTGCTGCGTATTCGCATTGGTGCGAGTGCCAGGACGAGTGCATTGACCGTGTTAGTGCTGATGGGTCTGCTCAGTGGCTGTGGCCCTGGGCGGCTGCGGCTGCCTTGCATGTGTTGGCATTTTACGCGCTGGTGTACCCGCCTGCGCACCCGCTCATCGGCCACCAGTGCCTGAAGACTGCCCAGCTCGCATGGAACGCTCTTCAGTCTGCTTCCAAGCAGAGTGTGGCCGATAGAGCACTGGTCAAGGCACTGGCCACTTGTGCACAAAACACCCTTCAAGCGCCAGCTCTCAAGCGCCAAGCATCCACAATACTCGTCCTAGCTGATGAGGGCTAGATCCAGTAATAAATTAGTTCTGCTGCTTCTGATCAGGACTGTTGTCAATAGTTTCTCGCCTTGCCCCTCTTTTGTTTTCACCCTCGAATTCGCTTTGTTTATTCATTTTTAGTCTCTTGGTGCCATTGCTGTTGCTGTTGTTATTCGATATGCAGGGCAGCGGCTTTTACCCGACGCTAAAGTCCCAGGATATTCTGGACGTAATGCGCCAGCTGGAGATTCCAATTCAAGAGGAAGACTTGGACAAACCCACACCACAGCGGGTGCAGACTTGGTACGAGGCGTTTCTGTACATCCTCAAGGGCATTTCCTTGGAGCAGATGGGCGGCAGCGACGTCGAGCTCCTTGACCTCACTGACTTCCCAGAGTCGCATGGGGACGACATATTCCTGATGTCCTTTTACGCCAACATGTCCACGCTTCTGCAGCAGGTCGGCGTTGATGACTTTTCGCTTCGCGATATGCTAAAGCCCGAGCCAATTCGCATTAGGAGGATTCTCAGCGGTGTGTGTAATTTTGCCATGTTCCGAGATGACCGCATGCCTGTTTTGGACAAGTACACCGCGCAGGCTGACCAGCAGGCCGAGCGTTTAGAGTCCATGCAGTCGGAACTCAGCCGAGTCCAGGCCGAGATTGACGCCATTAAGGCGCAGCGTGAGCGAGAGATACCACAGGCCAAGAAGCTTCAGGAGAGTAACCGGGTGTTGCGCGAAGAGCTCAAGGTATTGGCTTTGACGCAGGCCAATCTGATGGAGACTACGGACAAGATGAAGGCCGAAAAGGAGGAGCTTGGCGATTCTATCGGCGGAATCAAATACACCATTGCCGGGTTGCAGGACGAACTGGCTAAGCTGAAGCAGCGTGTTGTTCACAGCCCCGAAAAGCTCCAAGCAGCGATTGGTGAGCTCACCGACAATATCCAAAAGTCCCGGAGCCAGACGACCGAAAGCGAAGAAAAGGCGCGGCAGCTGGCTGTGAAGATTGAAATGTTGGAGGAAATCGCGAGGGACATTCGCTCGTGTGTGCAGCAAATGGCCGAGGCCGAGGACCTCGTTCGGCGGCATGACGAGGAGATGCGCGAGCTGACTAGGGTGCGCGAAAGCGTTGCGCAAGAGGCGTCGCTGATTCGCAACCTGACTGCTCGCGAAGAGCATCTGTCGTTTCAGAGCAAGTCTGGCCAGGAGAAGATCGATAGGCTGGAAAAGTCTCGCCTTGTTAAGCGGGAGCAGGCCGCGGCTAGGCTTTTGCAGCTGCAGAGAGAGCGTGCCGAGGTTTCGGAGAACCTCGAAGAGACAGGCAAGCGCATGTCGGTTCAACGCTTGACATTCGATGGCCTGCAGGCTGATATTAAGCGGGAGCGCTTGGCTATGGAGCATACGGTCAGCGAGTTTCAGACCTTGTATGATGCCTTGCGTCAGCAAACCTTGGAGTACCAAGATAATGTCATTCAGTCGCTCGAGGACTTGCTGGCTGCGTTCTACAGATGAATACGCAAATTTGTTTCTATTATTCGTGAGTTTTTCTTCAAATGCCATTCTTCTTAAATATCCTTTTTAGTTGACATTGGGGGCTTATTTTTGAGCACTAACATATATCATACTAACATATGAAAAAGGACCTAGAATGGAAAGTAGAATTATTATTGCCTTTTAGACCTTGGTTTCGGTGACTGGGACAGTGTCACCGACAGCATTGCCAACACGGGGGCTGCCGACGCTGCTGACGCTGCTGACGCTGCTAACGCTACTGAGGCTAGGCGAGGTGCTATGCCCAGCAACAAGCGGCACAGGAACAATACCGCCGTCAACCGGAGTAGATCTCCACAAGTGGGCGATAACATCGAGAACGAGAATAGCGAAAATAGGGATAGCAAATCCGAGCAGAGCCTTGAACACTCTGCAGCGGGTAGCATAGCGGCGACGGCCGTTATAGCCGAGGGCGCGAAGATTCTGATGTTTCTCCATACCCGCCGCAAAGAAAGCATCGCGGGGGCCGCCCTGAGGAGTGAGTGCATGTCCGTAGAGCGAGAAGGCAGTGCCTGTTGTAGGTCCCGTAATGCCCTGGAAAGAACTGGTAGGATTCCTGCAATGGAACTTGTTCAACTGCGTGGCTATCCACACCCACGAGGCTAGCCATAGCCCGGTGAGTAAAAGCTCCCACATGCGCGAGCACCGTGCCCCACCGAGACGCGTAAGGCGTATGGCCTTGCCTACGAAGAGGAAAGGTAGGGTGACAATTGTTAGTGCGGCTACAACGGCCGTGAAAATGGAGGCGGCGCGAGGCTTCCAGTGTCCATTGGCAGCTACTAGACAGGCGAGAATCAGAGCGACTATGGATAGTGGCCACACGAATAGCAGCGCGGATGTACGGAGTACTGATGTGCCTGCGTTGATCAGACCCATGGTTAATTATTAATGTTTGATGGGAGTTGGTTGGGTGTGTAAAAAATAGCGTTGAAGAAGAAATCCAAATTTGGAATCAAAAAAGAAGGAAAAAAGGAACTTGAAGGCAGAGCGAGGTAGTGGCGGGAATCTGGCATAATATACCTGTCGTTCTGATGGTATTTGTTTGGAATGCTACCGATCATTGGGTTGCTGCTGTTGTTGTTTCAGATGGGTGTAGAATAATTTAGGCGCAACAGGCAAGGGTCTAGAATTACAAATCCCTTCTATGGGCGACCAATGCAATGACCGGAATGTCAGCTACAATCCATTTTAGGCATAGCAGGTGGGCTAGATGATGGCCACGCTGCTCATTTCTAGGATGTAAAAAAGAATGTTTCATAAAGTAGACCAAAAAATGCAAGTCAGTCTTTTTTTGGAGTGATGTGCAGTCATAACTAAATTAACAGGCCCAGACCTGCCTTCTTTAATCAACAAAGCAGCACGAGCGATCACTCAAGAAAACATTAAGGTGCAGTTATTGCCTTGGAAGTCCAGATCCTTATTCTGCTGATTGACCAGCGATCTAAGCAAGTACAATTCCCTCTTAAACTCCGCGTAGTAATAACTTTATGCGACATTGTATGCAAGCAAATTATGAAAGCTGAAACATGTCGAGTCAAGTCTGTCAGCGCAATGTTGAGGAGTGAGCCGCGTGTGCCTGAGTAGAAGCAGCGGCCCATTGGCGGAGCTGCGAGGATAGGTCATCTGCTCCCTCATGCCGCTGGAAGTGTTGTAGAGGCGATGCAGCTACAGGCTCAGTTATCAACGTCGCTGTGCCAACTGTCAGCTGTTGGCAGCACATGTTACTTGCTGGCGGAGGATCCGGGCGGCAATCGGATGGCTGAGCCAGGGGAGTTTCGCCAGCTACAACTTCGTGTGTAGGCATTTGGATCCGGGCATATGACATTGGGCAATCGGCACATTGGCACATACCAGGCGGAGCCATGGGACGAGGTGCCTGAGCTGTAGCCGACTGCTGTTGTGCTGCCCTTGATTCATCCATATGTAACTCGCGAGTTCTCAGGATCTGCTTTGGGCGGGGGACTTCGCCTGGATAGTGCGGGCTAAAAGTAGTTGGCAGATTGCTGTTAGCTTTGATTGTATGGAGATCCAGCATGGACTCTGAGGGCTCACGGAAGATACTCGAATCAAAATGAGTTGTAGCACGCGTAAATGAGCGCCACGTACGAATAGTCCACGCAAGGAAGAGCATCCAATTTAAGGCTAGGCTGCCACGGAGCACAGTGCAAGCCACTGCAGAGGCGCTAGCTGACACTCCGTGGAGCAGATGAGAGCGAGGCAGTCGGTGTGCTATACACCGCCGAATCTCCTCGCGGAAAATGTAGGATACGTCGGAGATTATCAGCGCCTGCGCTAGCCACCAGGCTGCCATGATGGTGCTTATCAATCGGTCCACGCTGGGACGCCCGAGTCTGGCGCTGAGTGGCGGCGGTGGTTGCCCGTCTTTCTGCGCCCGTCTATCAAGGACCGCAGCTGTGCACAAAAGCCCGCTGGCGATTATTGTTGCTAGTGAGGATGCCGTGTTGAAGGCTCCAGCGAGTCCACCATCCTCTCGCATAAACCGCGTGTTGCTCCAGCTGCTGCTAATCATGCCCAGGTTTATCGTCGCCATAAGGAATATTGCGGCATATGTTGCTGCCCGCAACACTAGTCGTCGGCGCACTAGAAATGCGTCTGCGCCCTTTAGTGGGGAGCCAGACATCTGATGCAAAAATCGATATTGGGTGTATATTTATGATTCAAGATTGTGACTCAAGCGATGGCGAGCTGCCAAGAGCACATTTTTGCCTGTCGTTTCAGCAGACGCTGACGACATGTCCTCATATTTCCAGCTGCTCGATGTTTCGTATTAGTGTGGGGGTCGAGCTTCTTTCCTCCACACACGCATGTGTATGTGTATGCACTATTTAGCCTTTTTTTCGTTTTTGTCATGGCGTCCCCCCTGAAACATTCATACTTGCCCCGCAGTTTCATACACATGATCCAAACCATCGTGATCGATCAATCAAATCAGAACCTATGCGATTATTGTAATGCACACATTGTGGCCTTTTTGCCTTTCTGCTTTGGAATCAGTTGTCGCATTTCGATTTTTTTATCTCTCTTTATAGCCACTCTGTTGGTGGATGGAGTAATGTCTGCTGCGTTCTGTCGCCCAGCTAACCACCTCATCCACCCTCGTAAGCTCCTATTGCTCAGATATTTTCACAGCCACAGCTACGCACGCTTAGCTACAACACAACAAAGCCGGAATTACAGCAGCAAAATGGCGACCAATGCTAGTGCCAGTCGCCCGCACAGCCCTCCTATCAGCATTGCAACGCCGCTGCTAAGCATGCCGCTTTTACGCGCCAGCAATGGCAGATACTACTCGAGCGTTCCTCATGACGCCAACCACCGTCCATCCTCGTCACTTTCGGAAGCGAGCAGCGCCTCGGTTGGAGATTCTCTGAAAAAGCAACAGCCAGTCGAATTGGGCGTGGACCCTGAGGAAGCACAGAGTGCCAAGCAGATAAAAACCAAGCAGGCATGGCTGCGCTTGCTGCGCCTGGCCAGGCCCGAGTACAAGCTGCTGGGTGGCGCTGTTGGGTTGCTGTTTGTGTCCTCTACGGTTACTATGGCCGTGCCGTTCTCCATGGGAAAGATCATTGATATAGTAACCAGCTCCGGTGCCTCCATTCCCTTTGGCCTGTCGCTGACCCAGGTGTTCGTTGGCCTGGGCTCTGTCTTTGTCGTGGGCGCCATTGCCAACGCTGGTCGCGTCATGCTGATTCGCACTGCGGGTGAGCGCATGATTGCGCGCTTGCGCAAATCGATATTTGAGCGGATCATGCACCAGGACATGGGCTTCTTCGACCGCAACCGCTCGGGAGATCTTGTCAGCCGACTGAGCACCGACACGTCGATAGTAAGCAAGTCAATCACCAACAACGTGTCTGATGGCTTGCGTGCTTCCATTTCGGCTGTCGCTGGCCTGGGCATGATGCTGTATGTGAGTCCCAAGCTCACTGGCATCATGCTGGGCATTGTTCCACCCATTGCTATCTGGGCTGTCGTCTACGGCAAGTTTATCAAGCGCCTGTCGAAGCAGACTCAGGAGGCTGTCGGCGACCTGACAAAGGTTTCAGAGGAGCGTATCAGCAATGTGCGTACTGTGCAGGCATTCTCGCGCCAATCGCAGGAAGTTGCGCGTTATGATGTCGAGGTGCAGAGGATCTTTGGCTTGGCCAAGCGCGAGGCTGTTGCCAGCGGCTTGTTCTTTGGCGGAAACGGGTTGGCCGGCAACTTGGCTATCCTGGCATTCTTGGGGTTCGGCGGACGCATGGTAATGACTGGCGAAATCTCGATTGGCGATATGACCTCGGTTATGCTGTACTCGGCCTATGTTGGTTCGGCACTGTCTGGGCTTTCTTCTTTTTACTCGGAGATTATGAAGGGCGTGGGCGCTGGCTCGCGCCTGTTCTACTTGCTGGACCGCATGCCTGCCGTTGACCCCAATCCCCATGGCACGGTTATTGGTGACCTTAAGGGCCTGATAAAGTTTGAGGACGTCGACTTCCGCTATCCCACCAGGCCCAGTGTGCCAGTATTCCAGAACCTCAGCTTGGAAATTACGCCGGGATCGCATGTGGCGGTGGCTGGGCCCTCGGGCAAGGGCAAGAGCACGATTGCTGCCTTGCTTTTGCGCTTTTATGACCCGCTTAGCGGCCGCATCCTGGTAGACGGACATGACATTCGGGAACTGAATCTCGATAGCTGGCGGTCACATATTGCTATGGTGCCTCAGGAGCCTGTACTGTTTGCAGGTACCATTCGTGATAATCTGCTGTATGGCAATCCAGTGGCTACGGACGCAGAGCTTATCGAGGCGTTGGCTATGGCCGACGCTCTGTACTTTGTCGAGAGATTCCCCGCTCAGATGGAGACATATGTTGGCGAGCGTGGCGTGTCCTTGTCTGGTGGCCAGAAGCAGCGCATTGCTATTGCGCGCGCACTGCTTGCACGTCCAGATGTCCTTATACTGGACGAAGCCACCAGCGCATTGGACGGCACGCGCGAAGCCCGGGTGCTCGAGTCTCTTGGCCGCATTTCGTCGCCAACGACAGCGGGGAATGGGCTTAAGCGGCCCACCATTATCACGGTTGCTCATCGCGCCAGCACACTGAAGCGCAGCGATGTGGTGTTTGTGCTGGGCGAGAGTGGATCCGTTGTGGAGGTCGGGCCATACGATGAGCTGTTGGCAAAGGAAAATGGGTACTTCCGGCACCTGATGACGGCACAGGCTGCAGAGCACGAAAAGTGAACCACGGCCATTTCTTTTGCTCCGTTCTCTGTGTGCCAGCTGCGCTTGTAGAATAGCCCTTCTATGCAGCGCCACACATGAACTCGGAATCTACTGCGAGCTTGAATAGACTACCCTTCTTTTTTTAGTGGTTTGTCGCTAAAGAAAGTATAAATTGACTGCGTCCAGGCGCTTTTAAACTTTTACGAATCGCTAATATCGACTTTATCTTTTTGACATGAAGCTAACGACTGGCGTATTGTTTTTAGGCGGTTTTGCTGCCAGTGTCCGCGCGCAAAACGAGTGCACGCCGGAGCAAGCATTTGGGGTACTGCTCAGCAATGCGACGACAAATTTTATAGCCGAACGACTGCTGGTCTTGCTCAAGAACGGCGTTGTTAGATTGCGCATTGACCTTAACCAAACCAATCCCGAAGTTGCAGCTCAGCACATCGTGAGTGGCTACAGGAGTATTCTCTCGTACTTGCCCAAAGATCTGGCCGCTGGTCTTCCACACTTTTGAATAAAAATCGGCTGGCATAGTCATCCTTTCCGGGTGTTTCTCTACAGGCAGTAGTCAATACACTTCTTTATTCTATAATCCCCTTTTCGCCATCTGCTGTTGCCCAAAGTGACGTAGTTGCTGCCTCATTATAGAAAGCAAGGTGTTTATGCAGACCATGCAGATACTTGGTGAATGCGGGTTGGGAAGCAACCATTTCTTAGAAGAATGTTGCCATGCGTTGTGTGGCAGTGGCGAATCACCATTGCACATAGCGCCGAGGCAATGCAGAAAAATTACGCGTAATATGCAAGACATTGTTCCTTTATCGTTCTTTAATCTTTCTCCTCCCTCTTGTATCCTGTTTATTGCTTCTATCTTTCAAATTGGGACTTGACAATGAGGCTGTCAATGATGGCCCTGGTTTTGGCCGGCTTGGGGCTCACTGCCTTTGCACACCAAGAGCGCGACACTGATACGGCTAAAAATACGTTAGTGGAGAAAGCTAAAGTCGGACACATCTCTGAAGCTGTCTTGCACAGCTTGCAGCATGACATCAAAAACGTCATCCAAGACCTTGAGAACACGACATCACAGCAGATTGCTGACACTCTGGTTGATAGATACCGGGTGTTGCGCGGAATTCTCTTACGCGCCGGGATTAACCTCCCGCTCATCTAAAGCTAAAAGTTTAATGTTTATTAAATAAATTCTTAATGAAATGTGTATTCGGGCTGACATACTCGCCATAGTGAGGTCAGAGAAAATCGTGTGTACTTGCATGGCGTGGTGGTGCCAAATGTAAGCGGGTAGACAAATATGTGGCCTGCAATGCATAGGGCAGCAAAACCCATCATTAGATGCTTTGCTACGCGAGAGATTCTCTTTGGATGCGTCAGCGGACCGCAGAGCACAAAAACAACAGCCTGGGCA
Organism: Coemansia sp. RSA 2050; assembly: GCA_027578835.1. NCBI lineage: Eukaryota > Fungi > Kickxellomycota > Kickxellomycetes > Kickxellales > Kickxellaceae > Coemansia > Coemansia sp. RSA 2050. The sequence continues at coordinate 40,297 of JANBSU010000089.1, read as the reverse complement.
GCATGATGGACGTAGACAGCCAGCAATATTAAAGCAAAATACAGGGCTGGCAAGTAGTGATGCAAGTAGGTAACGCGTGACATTGCAAAAAATGGCAAGTAGTGGACAGCCCATAGACACCACAACAAGTTTGCAGCCCACGATGGAAGGCTCATGAAAGCAACCCTGCCTTGAGATCGGCGAGAAACCAAAAGAGAAAGAATCACGCAAAGCGGGTGAATAAACACACACACAGTTGCTGAGGACCACCATAGGATTGGGTTTCCGATGAGAAAGTATTTTAGCTGATTTCTGTTGCTCCATCCAACCAGCTGCATGGGCCGTGCAAGAAACGGCCAGCTCACGGGAGTGCTCTCCACAGCACTGAAAAAATCCGGGTCGCTAATAAGCATGCTGTTGAGTTGGTGCATTAGCCGGTTGTACGTTATGGTGTGTTTGATAAAACTGGTCTTAATGGCGTGCGAGATGTTTGTTAGTGGGAGATCTTTGGTCGAGAGCTGGTGCTCAACGTTCCACATTTCTCCGCCACCCTGTGTGCATTTTAGCTTGTATTGGCCAGTGGCTTGAGCGTGATCCGCTAAATCGCCTAGTGGAGCTTGGTAGTCAATCGCTAATATGCAGTTTTGGGTGGCTGAGACCAGCTTGAATTTGCTGGCAATAGGCTGGATCTGTTCCACATAGCTATGGTTCATTGTCAATGATGATGGCTGGCTAACTAGCTCGATTTTCCATACGCTTGATGCGTTGTTGCGAGCATTTAGTTCAAGACCAACTGGATAGTACTGGGCATTGGACTGGTATTCACCAGATACTGCAATGTATAGTCGGGTTTTGGGTACACTGATCTGAACAAAATCCCCATTCTCAATGGTCTCATTGTTAATAGCGATGCTTTTAATGTCGATTCGTTTAATTCTAAAGTAGTCCTCTATCAGAAACCGCCTGGTTGTTGACAAGACACGCATCTGACCGTGTTCATTGTTTGTGGACTGATTCCCTGCTGTCAGATACTCAAATGGGTAGGTGTTGGATCTAATTGAAACAAAAGAATCGTCGTATACATGCGCTGGTTGTATTCGCAAAGCTGAGTCATTCATGTGGGCGAGGAAATCCGAGCCCATGCTATCAGCTTCGGCGCTGTAATTGGTAAGCAATGAAAAGTGAATAGCAAATCCACACAGGTAAATAGCAATGGGGAGGGCTATAAGAGCGGCACAGTGTACGATCCACGCTGCGACAAAGCGCTTCTACAAAGGCTTCTAATGTCAGCATTGGAACACTGAATAATTGATAGAATGCCATATTGAGCTACCAACGTACCTTTATTGCGCTGCGGTATCGGCTGAGCAGCATCAAATCGATTGCAACGTATATTCCGAGCAAAGCGACAGTTAAAAGACCAACAAGCTTTATGCTACAACACTTCCTTTGGGCACACAAACACGTTAAAAAAGGTTGAATAGCATGGTAGTAATCAAAGCAGTACCGACTGAGACATGAATACCTTACCTACATAGAACCCCAAGAGCGAGACCCAGCGCTGTCAGGGACCAGCACCAAGGAGCAGCACTCTTCGGGCGACGGCTATTGCTCAAGGCGCCAAGAGCCCGTCTGGAGCTTGCAAAGGCCAATATGGCAATGCCATTGGCCAAAAGCAACATACTATCTAGAACGATGATACGCGAGATACCCACAAGGGCATTATCCACCGCGACAAACACCGCAGCCATCCAGACAGCAGTCACCGGCAATTTGAGACACTGGCAGAGCGCAAAGGTCAGAGGCACAAGCAAGGCGCCCAAGATAGCCTGCACTATACGCACAGCCTCATAGGGAACAGTCGGCGGGTAGGAGCTGCCGCTGGCAAAGTCAAAGGAAGATAGAGCGGAGCTGTCAGGTCTGCTAAAGAGGCAGAATAGCAGGGTCAGAAACAATTTGCCCAGCGGTGGATGGACGTCCAAATAGAATGTGTTGGTGGTGTATTTGGATGAAAAGCGGCCTAGATGAGTCTCGTCCCAGACCACTCGATTGTCCCGTGATATTGACTGTAGTCGAGTACATAGCGCCAAGGCAGTCAGAGCAGCTAAAAGTACACGAGGGCGTATTCGGCGGGTTGGCATAAACATAAATACAGCTTGAATAGAAGGAATGAAAGGGGGAAGGCATGCCAATCTATGCCCTAATTAGCAGGTAGTGCCACCGCTTACTGCGAGCAGTATGCTTGCATATCGATAAAGCAGGTGCTTATGCTGAGAGATTAGAATTGGCAGCCTTTTTATCTACACATGATTATCTTGTATGTTTATCATAAGGGGGTCAGGAGTTCAGTTTTTTGAACAGGGGGGAAGGGAGATCCTTTGGAGGGTAAGCAGTCACTTGAAACACGCAATGTCTTGCCGTAAGCCATCGGGGAAAAATTTTCACTTCCGCTTATACCGTCTAGTGATTGGGGGGGAGGAGAATAAAAAGGAAAAAGGTCTCGCGATACCAAACGAATGAAAAGAGCTGTGTATACTTTTTCAATTATCTCAACCACACGAGGCAAACACCTTTAGTAAGAATAAAAAAGGTACCAAAAGAGCTTCTGGAAGAGCGAGGAAGTGCTACTGCTGCAAAAGGACTAGATCAGAAATGGTGGGGTGGGGAGGAATAGTGAAAAGAAAAAATTGCATCGCCCCAAAGCTGATCCAGGCGAGTGTGGGCGGGGGGGGGCAGCAACTTTGTCTTATAACTTTGACAAATATTTTTTTAGTCTTGTATATTTAGCTCTACTTTGCGGTAATATATAATAGTGATGATCTCGGGACCGGAGCTGCGTTCGGTAATCGATGACATTAAGCGAGTAGCAGAAGGCGATTACGACGGTACTAGCGATGAGGCGGGTAGCGACAGCACACAGAATACGTTTGGCGGACGGACATACGATATTGATCGGTTGCATGCCGATGATGCTCGGGACAAAGTATTCGTTGCGATCCTCAAAGCACTCGTAGCACGACACAACCGACCTAGCTCACCCAAAGAGCTAGCAACGTGTATCATGAAGCACGAGTTCACAATGCTAGGGTAAGTTTAGAACATCAAGCTCAAAGGAGGCGCAAGGCAAAAGAGACTTTTACTAAGGATTTATTGTAGAGGAGCTACGCCATATGCTACGGTGTCGTCGCGGATCTCGCAGCATTTCAAGCGGATCTTTGACCATGTTCCACCGCGACCCCCGATTTTGGGACGAGTGGCGCACGAGAAGCACGTTAGAAAGTACTTTTACTACGTGGCCTCCGCTGACGAGCAGGAAGATTTCAATTTTAAGGTGCGAGCCGGGCTAATCCCTACGCAGCCCATGCCATTGGTGCCGCCGCCGTCGTCTAGTAGGAAGAAGGCTCGATGCATGGTGCCTCCCGCTGCCGTGGAGCTCGATCATTCGCCGGCCATTAGTCGGCGCAGCCTATCGCGTCGTGCTGTTAGCGTGGATGTCAGCGAGCAGCCACAGAGATCGACGCGTGGGCAGGCAGCGGCAGTGGTGGAGACTAGGTCGCGACGTACATCGTATGATGACGGGTGTGTAAAGCAGGAGAAGGAGGAGGCTGAATCGAATCCCTATGCTCGAAAAAGATATAGGTCGGTTCGATCGGCTGTCGAGCAGGCGTATCCACGTCGAAGAACCAGGCTGGTGGCGGCGGGTTCGTTGGATGAGGGGCTGGATGATGTGGCTGCTGCTGCTGCTGCTGCTGCTGCTGCTGCTGCTGCTGCTGCTGCTGCTGCGGGAAAGTGGCGGCGGCGACAGGATGTGATGGGCGAGTCTCAGCTGGAGGGGATGGGTGGGCTGTTGGATGGAATGTTTGGCGGCGGATCGCCAACAGTGACCCCAACTAAGGACGACTTGGCGGTAGTAGCAGACTTGCTTGCACCCGGTATTGACGACTCTGTTGTGCCGCTGACATGCGCTGGCGATTCCAATCTCATAACAGGTAAGCTTGAAGCGATCTTCCATAGGAGAAGGAGGAGATCTCCCCTCTCCATGTTCCATGATGAAGATGGGAAAAACAAAGGAGGAAGGCCCAGAACTTGAATTTGCTGTGTAACCTTTCTCTTTTTTCCCTTCACCCGTACTAATTTAAAGAAAGACCAAGAGGAGTGGCCCAACTTTTTTCTTCTATTTGTTTGTTTCTTTTTTATTCTGTACTGTTTTTTCTCTCTTTCTGCCACATTGTATTTCTTTTCTCCTCTTTTTTGTATGCCGTATTGCACATGGACGACTACCTTGTCAATCGCATGGAACGAATAGCTCCAATTGAGCAAACCACCGACGGCCTGGCCTCGCCACCAGTCGCATCACACGGACACACCACGACACCAGCCGACTCGAGTCCACGGCTACTAAGCTCGACTGGCAGCTCAGTGGCGACCACAGCGGTTGACTATGGGTTTAGCTTCCACGACCTCATGGACGCTGAGCTGATGTCGGTCAACGAGCTGGAGAACCTCTGGGCCACATCCAATCCCGCCGACGAGCTGGGCGACACCTCACACGCGGCCGTGGCAGCAGCAGCAGCAGCAGCGGCGGCGACAGCGGCGGCGACAACAGCGAGTGCGCTGACGACCATTCCGGAAACACCCGACGAGGACGCAGCTGGCGAGGCGCTTCCGTCGCAGCTCACGCAGAGGCTGTTGGCGCTGTCGGCCACGGGCGCTGGCGCTGGCGCTAGGCAGAAGGCTGCGCTGCCGCCCAAGCCGGAGCCGCTGAGGCTGCCGGAGGCCGGGTTCCCTGCGGCTGTGGACAGCGTGGAGCCGACGGCAGCGCTGGTCGACAACACGTCGGACCACGAGGAGGCAGCGTGCTCGAGCAAAGTGATTCTGCCGGACCCGTTTGCCGACATTGCGGCATCGGCGATGGTGGCGACTAAGGTGCCGGTGTCGCCGCGCGTCGTGCTGACGATAGTCGAGACGGTGCCGGTGTACATGACGGTGGTGACGACGACGGAGCCGGCGGGCGAGCAGCAGGGCAAGTGGCTGGTGCGGCGGCACCGGCTGCTGCGGCTGGTGGAGAACGGGTACGTCAACGCGTCGTCCCTGCTGCTGGCCGGCGGCGTGGCGTCGGAGCAGGAGCGCAGCATTGTGCTGAGCCTGGAGGTGGGGCGGTTCAAGTGGCGCAGGCCGCAGAGCAAGCTGTATGGGACGTGGATCCCGCTGCCCCGCGCCCGCGCCCTGGCCGCCACGTGCTCGCTCAACCACCGCCTGGGCCCCTTTCTGAACGACAACCTCGAGGACTACTTTCCCGCGCCGCTACCGACGTCGTTTGTGCGCCACGTCATCACGCCCTTTTTCGCCGATGCTGCCGCGGCCCTGCAGGCCTCTTCGGCGGAGCAGGCGCGGGAGACCGGCTTGGGCATTGAGTTCCAGAGCCTTGTTAACTCGGTGTCGGCCCACCACCAGTCTATCTCGCGGTCGAGCACCTTTGGGGCCACTGCGAGGGGCACGCCCTCGCCTTCGATTATCCAGGCCCTGTCGCGCCCGCCCTCCTTTAGTATGGCTGCGGCGGCAAAGGCCATTCTTGCTTCAGACGACCGCCACTTGCAGTCGCTGCTCCAGCTGCTCAGCGCCGATGGCCCGATGCTCGGCACGTCGACGGAAGCGGCTATGGCGGCTGTGGCTGCAGCGGCGGCGGCGGCGGCAGCTGAGGAGGAGGAGGAGGAAGAGGGCCCGCTGCTGCAGCCTCCGCCCAGCCCGGCTGCCTGCGTGGAGAGCAAGGAGAGCAGCGGTGGGGTTGACGCTCAGGGCTTGTCTGAGGCCATTGCTGAAACCACGGATGTGGAGCGCATGGAGGAGAGGGAGGAGAATGACGGATCGGATATTCCTGATGCCGATGAGCTGGATCTTCTGGGCATGGATATTCCGGTTCATGACGTCGACATGATATGCAGCTCGACGCCGCCATCTCCGCCGCCGCCTCCCACTACGCCGCCTCGGCTGCGACGTGCCAGCACGATCGATGGCACTGGGGAGTCGTCTGGGCAGGTGCGGCGCGCAGCCGGGCTCAACGCACGCTTGGCGCAGACCATGGAGGCATTCGGTCTGTCGGGGTCGGCCAAGGCCAGCCTCCTACTGCGATTGCGAGCTGCTGCCGCTGCCACCAGCACGGGCAGGCCGCAGGCAGTGGCGCCGTACCTCCTGTATCGCAATGGCGCGAGCAAAAGACAGTCAGAGCTGGCGGAGGGGCGTGGGCGGAAGCGGGCGAGAGTCGTGAGGGTTGCTCGCAGCAAGCCCGTCGATACCCCTGCGCTGGTGGCTCCCCCGCAGAAACCAAGGATGGTTGATGCTGCGGCTATTTTGCGTGTGGCTTGTGCTATTTATAGCCAGAAACTCAATGCTGCCATGCAGGTACAGCCCGCCCCGCCCCCGCCCAGACCCCAGGTGGCGAGACCACCGCCGCCGGCTGAGCGGCCTGTGCCTAGAGCGCCGAGGCCCGAGCAACGCCCGTTGCCCCTGGCTAGTCGCCCCGCCGCTTCTCCTAGGCCCGTTGCTGCTGGCTCCCCGCGCCCTCCTGGTATCTCGCCTAGGCCCGGTATTTCGCCTAGGCCCGGTATCTCCCCTAGGCCTGGTGTGTCTCCGAGGCCTGTTGTGAATGGCGCTGTGGGGCGTCCGCCCATGTCTCAGCCCGGTGCTACGCCGCTGCGCAGACCGGTGGGAGCGGCTCCTGCGGGTCGCCCACCTCTTATGCGGCTTCCACCCATGCGGCCTCCTGTTAATGGGCAGATGCGACCTCGACCATTGCTGCCAGTGAGCGGAACCGTGGCTCGTCCCCCGCGTCCGGTAGCAGCTCGGCCCCTATCGGCACCAGTGAGATCGCCACTAATGACACGGCCACTCGCACCAACGAGACCCACGATGAGGCCACCAACGCCAAAGGCAGATTAAGCAATATATTATTATACTTTTAGAGTGCTCTTGGCGAATTTGTGGCATATCATTGACTTGTTAGTGCATCAAAGACCGCCTTGGTGGCAGCAATGACCATGCGGGTGCTCATTTCGGGCGAGATAAAGGCATTGCCGGTCCTGTCAGCAAACACGACGAGCGCGCAGGCCGCGCGTATCGATGGCGGGCGGTCATTGAGGCTGCCCGTTGACATGCGTGCCAGATGGAACAGCATATGCGACTCCATCTCCAGCGCCACCGCACCCGGCACCTGCTCCCTAACCCACTTGACGAGGTCCTCGTTGGCGTCGTAAAAGTCATCGCCGGTGCGCCCCTGCGACCCATAAAAGCTATCCGCATTACCCACAGGGCCCCTCACCACAGGGCCCACCTCGGCCATGCCCCGCACCAAGAGCTCTGTCAGCGGCCCATCGCTCGGCTCCAGGGGGCTCAGGCGATAGGGGGTACCCTCCATGGAGTCAAAGTAGTCGTAATTGCGGTTGATCCCAAAGGCGGAATCTGCTACAATGATGTCGCCTGGTTTGGCGTCGCATATGGAGCCGCACGATCCGAACCTCACTATGCTCAAGGGACCGTCGACTACCATGCGGGTCTCGCGAACAAAGAAATCCATCATCGAGGTCCCCATCCCTATAGCTACTATGCTGAGTGGAACCCCGCGGTACACCCCCGTTATAGTCAGAAACCCGCGATGCGAGCTGTGCTCAAATACGATGGAATCCAGCTGTTGCGCCATTAAACGTGCTCGCTGTGGGTCACCCACAGTAACAATGCGGTTGGCAACTAACAAAGATGCTTTTGTTAGTGTTTGTTTTTGTTTTTTGTGGCCAAGTTGCATGCTTTTTTCTTGCTTACCTTCTCCTCGTCTCGTCTCTACGTGGTAGGTTCGCCCGTCGCTGCTGAGGGGCTTGTTGGCACTGTCCATTTGCTTGCTTGGCATTTTTGAAATTCTACAATTTGAAATTTGTTGGTAAGGAAGAAAGAGGTTCCAAAGTGATCAATCGGAAATGACCATAATAGTTCCGCCGCCCCCTTTTCCTGGCGACCTTGTGACATTCATCTTTCACCCTCCATTGTCTTTTTGCGAGGCGATGTGTCCCTTGATAACAGCAGGGTCTCAAGACTCGGGACAATAGAGACATGCGACGCACCCTATATCTGTGTGAGGTTAGAAATATATATTCATGATAGGCTTTTTTTCTTTCGTCTTAGCACAGTAGCGCCGAGGCAGAGTTGTGGCAAGACCAAGCTAGCGGAGAGCCAGCACGCACCGATCCCTCCTTATCAAACACAGCCAGGCGAATAGGGCTGCCCGTTCGCATAGGCGCCGCCAAGGGGGAAGAGGCCGAAGCGCGTGCAGCTGGCAAAGGGACTCCAGTACCATAGCCAATGGCCGGCGGAGCAGCCGTGGGCAAGGGCGCTGCTGAAGCAAAGTCGCCTCCGCACCATGCCACGTCCTGGAACAAAGGCAGCTCATGCTGCACGGTGCACAATGCATGCTGCATGTAGGCTGATGGCGACAGGCACTCGTCCTGCATAGCCATGTTGCTACCAGCCGACCTTCCAAACACCGCCGCTGATTGTGCCATGTACCGACGGGTATCAGCCGAAGAGGCAGGCACCGGCACGGCCGCTTCCCTCTTCTCCCCGCCAAACGTCAGGCGCCGGGGCGCACTCAGCTCGGGCGTAAGCGAGCGCGTCGCCACCATATCGCGGTCTCCCTCATACTCATCGTCGTCGGCAATAGCGGGTGCTGCTGGCAGGGCGAGGCGGAAGAGATAATTCGCGCCCTTGTTGTTGTCCCAGTACTCCACGCCAGCCACCGTGTATCTAGCGCACAGCGCCACGGTAGCCGGCAGCGTAGCGGTGACGTCGGCCGGCAGCGCCAGCGTAAACACAAAGCGGTCGACACCAGGGCGCCCAGCCTGGGGCTCCAGCAGAGTGCGACTAAAGGTGGCAATGGCTTCGTGGGCGGATTTCCACTGGTCGAACGAGTAGCGCACAACAACAGACTTCTCAAATGCCACATTGTGCACCTTCACCGTGCCTCTCAGCGTAGCAGCACTGCGCTGGGTGCTGGCCAGCTCCACGCGCTCCAGCACCACCTCCAGCGGCTCATACACCGCGTATGAGGGCGAGGGTCGCCGGATGCCAGTCAAGCGCACAGTCGATGTGCGCTCGGCCTCGGCCTGCGACACACGAGCCACGTCATCTGTGGGGCATCCCCACTCGGGCACGGCGTCCTCGCATACGGACCTTGGGCTCTGGGCCTTGAGGAACCACCGCACGCATTCCAGGTCAGCGCCGAAATGCACGAACCGAGGCGTACGCATCGGCTGCTGGCATACCGGCGTACTGGATACATGGTTGCGGAGGCAGGGTCTGACGATCTCGCCCGAGTTATTGCGCACAATAGCGGGCGCTGAACCAGCTGCCTTTTTGATCTGCTGCTGGGCCCGCCGACCCGGTGACTGTAGACGTAAGGAGAGAGAAGGGTGCTTGAGTGTCCCAGTAACTGTAGTAGATGGAGAGCAACGGCCGCTGAGCGGCGTATTGCTCCGTGTGCTCTGAGTGAGGGATGAAGCTGGGATATACATGTCTGTGGATCGATATGAATATAAAATACAAGGAGTAAAATACAAGAAAATGTAAAGAAAATAAAAGGATTTGAATATCCCCTTGTGCAATAAACAAAAAGTGTAGTTTGGAATGTAGAACCTCCGGATGGCAGTCTAATGGATAGTAAGTGGGAAAAAAAGAAAAAAAAGTCCCTTCCTGCTTCCAGGCCATGCCCGTTTTATACCAAAGCTCTATTTTGTCCCTCGTCCCCCCTGAACGCTCAGGCGCCTTTTTTCCATCATGCGCTTAGACGAGCTTACTCAACAGTGGTCAACCAACGCCCCCCTTGTCCACCCCCTCCCCAAGCGGACAAGGCGGGAAAGATTTGGCCAATTGCATCGCACATGAAAAATGGGGAGACAATTGTTCTCTTGTATGTATGAGAGACGCACACGAAGAGAGCATGCGCAGCAATCTTCCAGGGGTGGGTACAATTTGCCCGGGGTGGGTTGCCCTTGATGCATGTCGCCCTTGAGGCCTGCAGCAAACCTGGCTGGATCGATGGGAGGGAAAGAGCTTGTCCACCAGACTAGGGTGTGTGCGTTCTGGAGGCGGTGGCTGTAGTCTTGCCGAAGGAAAGAGGGGGGAGGGGACTCGTGCCAAATTATCAGGACTCGCAGTCTTGGTGAAACGTGGGACAACTGTGGCCTGACCTAGCGATGATCGTCCACGATAACCACTTTAGAGAAAAGTCTCCTGAGCCAAATAAAAAAAAGACACTCGAAGACAAAACTGTGTAGATAGCAATCCACAGTGTTATTTTTCCCTTTTTGTCACCTAGATGAATCACCGTGTAAGGTGCTGGTACCGAGTCGCGTCTGTTCTCAAACGCGTTGCCTCCCTGGGGTGATTATAGGACAATGCCCTCTTTCCTTTGCATTATCGCCTGCATTCCTACAGAAGGCTGTGGCCCAATGAATGCCTGGCCACATGTTCTTATCTGTGCTTCATCGATTGTTAATCAACTCAGCTCTTCCTTTGGGCTTATCGCGCGATAGGCACTAATGATGGCGAAGGGCCGCCTCCATGAATACTCCTCAGCCACTAAATTGTGCAAGTAACCTATTTGGACGTTTTCCACTGGCTGCTCGATAGCCGATGGGGAGAAAAAAGGCAATCTCCCCGGGAACGTTCTTTTTGTCTGATTTTCTAAGCATCCAGGAATAGAAGCAATCTTTCTATTTGCGGTGCGCAATTTATGAAACATTGTCAGTTCCCTCGTGCCATTAATAATACTCATCATGCTCTGAGCGTGCGGTAACCCAAATGGAGAAAAAGCGGGAGATTTGATTCAGATACCAAGGCATCTGATTTGAGAGCCAGCCACCAAATGTGAGCCACTACTAGCTCTCATGTGCACTTCGGCTTTTAAGCTGAATCAACACATTGTAAGCAAGACAATTGCCCAAACGGGAAAAAAGGGGGGAGCATGAAAAAGAATCGATGTCTGTGCATATCCCCTTCCAGTAAGCTGCCCTAAAAAAGACACGCTCCCACCAGTACTACTCTTTATCGCAATTATTCAGATACTTCGCACGCCTACATATTCTAGTGCCACTAGACTGGCTATCGATTGGATGCCCGATAGGCATCCTTGGAGGGAAGGGGGCAATCGCAAGCACATCAGCATAGCCTGCATGCCAATGCAGCACTTTTGCCACGAGGAACAGGGAACATTTGCCATCCAGCGGAATAATGAGCCCAACTACGTCCTTTGCAGCTAAAAATGCAAAAAGAAAAAAATGTGCTACTCCCGCCTTGCATACTTTTGCCGCCATTTTTCTCCCAAAAATACAACGTACACCCCCTTTTTTCGCTTGAGGGTCATATGTCTCACGTATTCTGCTTCTTTTTTGTTTCACCCGTGGCTCATTTCCCTATCAGTGAGGATCAAACATCCCCATCGATTCAGCTCCTTATTCCTCACACCCCCGCGGTATCATGGTCCGGATCTACATGTGGATCAGGGACAGGCGGGGGAAAGGGGAAAAGTGCAGGTCTCAAGTGCATGCATCCTGTGCGGATCTACCTTTCAGCGCAGCTGAGCCGCTGCAGCAAAGAAAGGAATGGCGACAGCCCCCTTCTTTCGCTATTTTCTTTGCTGTTGCTGCAAGATGCACAAGAATACGTAAACGATGCACCTCTAGCGCCATGTCTCCTCTTCCTTGTACTTGCCAATACAGGGGCCCTATTGCTCAGACAAAAAAAAAAGAGAACTTTTCTTTCCCTAGACCCAAACAATGTGTCTCTAGAGCTTTGAATAATCCTTTGTTATCACTATTTCAAATCACTTGTTTGCTTTTTTTTTCTTTCACTATTCAGAGAAAAAACATTTACTTCAATAGAGAAAATGGGTGCCCTTTTTTGCGCCAAGATGCAGTCTGGCAAATCTGATTTTCCAGCCCTACATCTCGAAAAAAAATAGCGACACAACCTACATGCATGACACCATCTTTTCTCCTTTCCCCCCATGGGCTTGTCCGAATTACACACGGTCCAAAGAAAACACCCTCTGTTTATGGCATTAATTCTAACCTGTCTTTATGTCAATCTCTGTACAGTGTGCCTGTATAGTGGGTCTGTGCATAGCCTCATGTACCCGTAAACATATCCGAATCAACTTCCCCCTCTATCCTCGATAATCCCAGAAAAATAAATGTGCGCAATCCATTTACATACATCATTTTGCATGTCATGACATGCGAAACTCACATACTCTATGCGGATACTTGGATCCTCCCTATTATTTTCCACGCGCCCCTTACCTGCCTTGTAGGTCACTCGGATAGGCATAAACAGGTCTTCATTAGTCGAATAATTTCTACGCGCCCAATTTCCGTTGCAGCCCAAGGCTCCCCCTCCTTATGCGTGTACTGTGTACTTTCTGCACACATGTACACATATTGCCAACCACCACTAAACATATTTGCATTGTGCAGTTCGTGTGCTTGACACGCAATATTGGCCTGCCACTGATAATTCCATTAGACCCTCGGTGTATATGAGCGCACTTTCAGCTCTATGCAGTTCAAAAGTGGCATCTACATAGTGACGTATGCTAAGGCGAGGCCGATATTGCAAATCCATAGGTTGTGTTGGCGACTTGTCACGTTATGGACAGTCGCACAATGCTTAGGTAAAAAGTATCGTGACATGGGATTCACTTTATGTGTATATTCTCATCGTTCATTTTTTTCTCAGAATTAATCCATTTGCCGAATGCCTATAATGCAACTCACGCGACATACGCCATGGACACTACATTTGTCACTTGAGTGCTGCATTTCTTCGTTGTTCCACCTTGGTTGCTCACTAGCAATCTACATGTGTAGAAATCTCCCCTCCAACGCCAGACTCATGCTATGACACCAAAAAAAAGACATCCCCTTCACCTCAAAGACAGTCCGCTCGTTTGTTGCGCGAGCGCAATGGAAAACGAGCATGCACAGGCACTTGCGAGCTCGTGTATCAATGCAAATGAATGTCAATGACTGGTGGTGTATATTGGATTTTTATCTAATCAAACAGGTTAATTTCACCACCAAAAAAAAGTGGTGTTGATTAAGCTGCTCCAGCAAGGCCGCCGGAGAGTCCAAGCCCAGAAAGACAGAAAACACCCATAGTGTTTACTTCATGTTGGCTTTCTTGGCAGCCTCAAACTGCGTACGGTTGGCCATTCTAAGTTTGGACTCGGGAGGCGGCGACGTGCTCATCTCCTGGTTGGCGTCCTCATTCTCGTCACCGGCTTTTCCCCAGTTAAATGCGCCGGCTCCCTCCTTCTTGGACAGCGCGCGTGGGTCGCCACCGTTCCTCGACACATGGTGTTCCTTGATATCAGCAGCATGCGTCTTCTTGTTGCTTAAGGCCATTTTAAAAGTAGTCGTAATAAGAGAGGTGCGTGAAAAAATACAGATAAAAAGCTTTGTGTTGTGTGTGAAATACAAAAAGTTGAAGTTGATAGTAATGGAGAGAGGAGAAAGACTGTTGACACTCATTCGTTGATGCCCGCCAGCCTAAAAGTCAAGTGTCACCTGCTCTTTTTTTGTGCCCACCCTAACCCTGCCAGAGATCACGTTGTTGCGGCCTTGGCGGTGTCCTAGAACCCCATCACCGTGCAGATCAGACCACTCAGTTCCTGCACAAGCAAAATTGATCACGCATCAGTCCTGGCCAAGCAAGTGTCTCGTGAAAAAAAAATTGATGGGAGGCGAGTGTTTCAGGCAGTAGCAGAGCATAAAGAAGGAATACTTGGTATTGGCCTTTGTCGCCTCTTGTATCAATTTTCTGCCATCCTTAAAAACACACTGCCCATACATAAATAGTGGCTACATTCTCAAGAGTAAAGTCTCGTCTGTTTGGTCGCGTGAGGTAAGCTTGGTTGTGGAGCCTGGTAATCAGTCGTTGCTCGCTAGACACGACCAAGCACATAAATGCCTATGCGTGAATACTTGGCAAAAATATCGACCAGGAAAATGCAAACAGAAAAATGATATTAAGCTCGCAAGGAAGAATGCTTGCAGCATGGCAGGCCGCTTCTGCTCTTTGAAGATGGCAAACACGTACGATTCCCTAATTAAGTCTGACACCATACTTTGCTCTCTTTGTTCAAAGCAATTGCAAAGAATGACGCAATTGGGGTATTTATAGATACCGCTCTGGCTGCGTGGTTCCAAGCTGTCAATGCTTGAAGTCATGGAGGAAAGCACTGTCAAAGCGAGAAAGAAAGAGATGAGGGAGTGCTAGCACTATAAAAGAAAAGAAGAGAGGCATTCTTCTTCCACGCCTTTTTTCACTATTGTTCGCTAGCATTTTTTACTCTGCCAATCATGGAACAACCAATGGATTACAACTATGACGACCAATATTCGGTCTCAAGCTACTCGTCTACAGATGACGATCGTCTCACCTTAAGCGTTATTTCCACGGAAAAGAGTGATGCTGTAAATGTCGTAGAAATACTGGGAGGTGACTCGTTGTTTGACATCTTTGAAGTTAAATACCATGTAGCCAAAGCCGCTGGGAGTGGCAACCCTCGCATTATTACTATTGGTTGGACGACAAACTATATGGATGAAGATCCTTACCACTCCTTTCGTGAAATAGTTGACAACTACAACTTTGAAAACAACCAAGGAATAAAAATAGTGGTAGTTCACCATAATGACATAGCGACCCTTGTGGATAAAGATGAGCTTAGCACCTAATTAGGAAAAGACTCATGAGTTGCTTACACACGCGAAAGTAGTTATGCATACACGCCACTCAAGAGTACTCGCCAAAGAGTAGCACAAGCAAGGGCTGCTTTGTGTTAGGTATTTAGACCTTAGACTCAGTGTTAAGCTTTCAATATAAAGACTAAAAAGTGCTAAAGGCCATGTTAAATAGCTGTCTACTGTCCTATGAGCGAGTACACTGGGCCTAGGGCCGAATCCACGATGCCACTGACACCAGAGAGGATCTGGCCAATAAAGTTGGAGCCATTAGACACGCCATTCTCGTCTTGCTGGCGAGCCCACTCCTGCCACTCCTTTCTGCGCTCCTCCCTCCTAGCTTCTCTGGCATCTCTGTCAGCCCGAGCATTGCCGGTAGTTGGAGCAACAACAGCTGGAGATTCCTGGATCTGGTTTGCCTGGAGCTGGTTTGCCTGGAGCTGGTTTGTCTCAGGCGCATTGGCAAAGGCTACGGGTGCAGCGTCTGTGGGTGGCCTTGTATTGTGGCGAGTGGGTTGGGCACTGGCGCAAAGAGCAAGGGCAGCGCATACTACAGTTGAGGGGAATTTCATTTTATTGCAAGTTGTTTTTGGTGCTTAAATGTGAGATGAAAAGGGGGTGTTAACTGTGTCTGCCGGATGCCTGAGGCGAATAAGTGAGTTTTTATTAAGTGTGGTCAAGTTGATCCCTCCTAGTATGCCATGGTCCAAAAAAATGAAATTGGAGTGCATAGTGCTACTACTTTTTAGCTTATTTTCGTACATCCAAAAATAATGTATGGCGTATAGCAATAATACTACACGACAGACATGTTACGGTGAGTTTCCGCGTGGCAAGATAATTATAATTGGAAAAAAGTCCATATACTATTGCCAATTACGAAAGATGCAAGGTTGGTAGTGGAGAAATAGATGCTGTTTCCACTGCATTGGCGCCATGACTAGTTGAGGTGGGTGCCACATCTACTGCACTTTCAACGCTGCTGCCTGCGTGTGTAGGAGACATCCATCTATGGTATACTACTGACATCCAGGCGTCCTGGGGCTCAATTGTGCTTGCCAGTAGTGGGATATGCCGCCTGTCAGCCGCAAGGCTAATTAGGGCAGTATACGCCCGAATCATGTTGTCTAGCTCGCTCTGCAAAGCATCGTCATCCTTGCTTTCTGCAATCCGGCCAATGTTAGAGATACCGCCCAATATGCCCAAGACGCCACTTTCTAGCAAGGGCAACCCCGTAGAAACAAACGAATAGATGTCCTTGTAATTGCTGATCATGGACGATTGGCGTGCGCTAAGCTGTTCCTTCCAACTAGGGTAGTTGGTCAATAACTGGACTGGATCGGCGGCGGCCAACATTGTTGCTATTATAAAGGCTGGGTTGATTAAAGTCAATGCAGTCAGAAGCGGGCTTGTAAGAATAATATCAACGGCTTCTTGCGAGAAAGAATAGAGTGAAGTTAGCAGTCTTCTAATATCAGTTGCTAGCTCGGTTACATCCTGTATGACAATAGAAGTAAAAAACTTTACTTGATCTTTGGCATGGCTGATATCAGCGATAACTAATAACTGGAAGCTTTCAATGGCTCTTTGAGCGTCACTTTTAAAGCCCGGGTAATTGGTTAGCGGGAATAGCAGTTGATTGGCTAATTGGTTTCCTGCTATCACCTGGGCCATGGATTGAGCATGACTGTCAATGACCAGAACCATGCTATCTAGTTGTTCCATGCCGTGTGAGCCAATATCCTTTACTTGCTGAACTATGTTTTGAGAGGCGGACACTAAATTGGACAAAGCACTGTATATCTCCATCATACCAATTAAGCGAGGTCTGATAGCTGGTAAGGATGTGTAGAGCTGTGATGGCCTATTCTCTATTCCAGGCATCGAATGCATAAAAGGGGTGTTTTCCTTTCTCTGGTACGTTGCTGTAGCAACGGCTTCTAATAACATTGGCGAGTGGATACGTGCTCTATCTAAAGAGGCTAAACTTTCACTATAGTTAAAGATAGTGTCTAGGCAATTAGTAAAATAGCAGGCTGTAGCTTTCGTGTTGTCATTGGATACGTACCCAATTTTTCCATGCTCATGAAACGGTTCGACTGGTCCTTGAGTTGCTGTAGAGCTTGCTGAACCAACAGAGAAGTAGGCTAGCCATTGCACAGCCATTGCAGCTAAAAGAGAAGCAAAATGCTTCATTTTGTTACAATATAGAAATTAAGCTACTGTTGCTTGAAAAGAGAACGAGCGTGCACTAGCCCTGGGCATCGCCACGTGCATGCCACATACTAGCTGTTAGCCTATATAAACTACGGAGGATTTTCGTTTGCGATGACGTAAATTGAGTTGGCATTGATGCTGCATGGCGTGCAGACACAGCGTACTAGATGGTTCGGTAGCCGTGCTGCTTGTTATTGTAATGGCTTTGTTGCTGAAGTGAGCTTCTTTCAGGTATTTTTTTTCCACTCATAGGTGTTAAAATCACATGAGCAAAAAGGTGGGGAGCGAGCGAATGGGCCTTGCCACGTATCTGGGAACTTGATGGATTTCGCCTATGCGTTGTTTTTTTTCAGCTCCTTCAGCCTTTTTTTGTATTTTTCATATTGTGGCCTCTTTGTTTGACCAACTCTTAAGCGATGCGGTTTACATTAAGGCGATGGGTGCTATTGGTGTTGGTACTCGTGATGGCTGCAAATGCAGCAGACGCGGACATTGAATCTTCTATGGCGGCAACAGAGGAGAATGAGGGCGGGCAGCATATTGAGATAAGCAGAGTAGTAGAGGCAGACAAAGCGCAACGAGCCGAGTACGAAAAAGCGTTAAGCGTGCTGCAGAATTACGAGAGCCATCTACACAGTCAGTTCATGGCACAAACAGAGCGTACATCGGTATTAGAGCTCCGGAGAGACGTGTGGAGGGTGGTACCCGCAGCAGTGCGTTCGTATATACGCAGAGTGAGCGGATCGATTGGCAGCGATGGAGCTGTGTACCAGCGGCCGGGTGTGGAGCAACTGCCTCGGGAGGTGCGGCAGTCGATCGATGTGCTCTATGAGCTGGCAAAGGCAGACATCGAGGACGCGGTGTTTGTAGTGGCAGAGATGGAGATGTACGGCAGATACGGCACGCCAGTGGACGTTGACTCGGCGTTTGCACATTACCTGCGGCTGAGCGAGCTGAGCGGCAACGCCACTGCGCAGTACATGGTGGGGTTCTTCTACGCGACTGGGCTGGGATCGGTTGAGCAGCGCAACGGCTACTCGCTGCTTTACACAGCGCTGGCGGCGATGCAGGGGTATGGGCCGGCCGAAGTCACGCTGGCGTTCCGCTATGCCAGCGGCGTGGGGGCAGCCATGTCATGTGCTGAGGCACTGGTCCACTACCAGGCAGTGGCACGCTCGGCTATGCGGTACTACTTGTCGGGCCCGCCGCTGGGCCGCCATATGCCAGGGTATCGCGCGTGGCTGTCTGACGACCGGGGCGGAGTGTACGGCGTGCGCACAGGTCCGTACTCACTGCACAAGACCGTGACCCGGACGTCGTTCAATGAGCTGATTGAGTACCACCTGTTTAACGCGCGCTCGGGCGACGTCAAGGCCTGCCTGACTCTGGTGGACCTGTATTACCACGGGCATCGGTTTGCTCGGCAGGACTTTGGCAAGGCGCGCAAGTACCTGGTAGAGATCACAGGCCGACTGTTTACTAAGCAGGGCGAGCTGCGCAAGGGCCTGACGCAGGCGGAGGCTAGCACGGCGGCACAGGCTGCGGGCATGATGGGCATAATGAGCTGGCGGGGTGAGGGCTCGGCAGCAGACACGGCGGTGGCGCTCCGGTGGCTGAGCGTAGGAGCGAGTATGGGCCACGCCACGTCGTTGAATGCCCTGGGCATGATGTACCAGAGCGGGGTGCAGGTCACGAAGGACACGGAGCGGGCCACCGAGCTGTTCAAGCAGGCGGCCGAGAAGCAGCACCAGGGCGGGCAGGTCAACTATGCGTTGGCAGTTATGGAGAAGACGCCCGAGGTGGCCATGGCGAACCTCAAGGCTGCTGCTGAGAACGGCCACATTCTGGCGCACTACTACGTCGCTGGGTTCCACGCTACGGCGATGGCTGGCGGGGGCGGCGAGGCCTCGTGCCGCATGGCTGTGGCGTCGTATCGCTTCGTCGCTGAAAAGGCCGACTGGCTCCACTCGCCCATCCCCGAAGCCGCTGAGGCTGCCATGCGTGGCGACCTGGAGGCAGCCACGCTCGGGTACATGCGTGCTGCTGAGATGGGCTACGATGTTGGCCAGCTCAACGCCGCCCTGCTGCTGGAGCGGGCCGCAGCGGGGGGAGGGGCGCTGTTCCCAGGTGCCAGCGGCTATGAGCGGCAGGCACTGGTGTACTGGACGAGGGCTGCCAACCAGAACGTGGCTGATGCGCGCACGAAGCAGGGGGACGCCTATTACTTTGGGCGTGGTGTGCAGCGCAGCTACGAGAAGGCCGCTGCAGCCTATACGCTGGCGGCACGTACCGAGGCTAGCGGGCTGGCCATGTGGAGCCTAGGCTGGATGTACGAGCACGGCATTGGCGTTGCTCAGAACTTCCACTTGGCTAAGCGCTGGTATGACCAGAGCCTTGAGGCCAATGGCGTTGGCTACCTGGCTGCCCATGTCTCGCTGGCCCGGCTGTGTCTTCGCTACCTGTGGGCCTGGGCTAGTGGCCGGGATGTCGGCGAGGGCCCGCTGTTCTTTGCCCCGCGGCCTGTGTCGCGCGATGAGGAGGAGCGCGCTGCTGCTGCTGCTAAGCCCGCTGCTGCTGATGCTGCTGACCACTGGGAGCAGGGCGCTGTGGAGGACGACGCTGACGAGGATTCGAGTAGAGAGGAGGTTCCTAGTGGCGGGTCGCTGACTGAGAGCCTATTCTTTATAGTTCTGCTTCTGGGCGCTGCGTGGATGTTCTTACCGCTGCGTTAAAGAGGGGTGTCACACTGCCACAGTGACTTACTGCGTTGAAGCAATTTAGTAGGAGCGCGTGATGCACTTTACTGAGAAAACCCCCAATGATGCAATTCGTTCTCGATGACAGGCGTAAACAAATACTCTTTTTTTTTTTTTTTTTTTTTAGTTGGCGCGGGGAGCCGGAAGCTGGAAAAAAAGGGATTAGCCAAGGGGCCTATGGCTCATCGCCGCTGGCGCCATCGATGCTGCGCCATTCGTTAATCCCTTTTGAAAAAGAACCCCTTTGTAAGGGGTCCATATAATGAGGAGTCACGCACTGTGGGAGGGGGCAACCTCCATATATGCCGGCCGTGAGTCAAACGTGCCCCCCTCACTCTCTCACTCCTCCCGCCTGACTATAAAAAAAGACAAGATTGACCCCTCTCTTTCTCTTTCGCTCTCACACCCGCCTCCCCTTTTCTTTTCTATTCTTTTTTATTTCGGGCATTGTTATTGTTTCCAACCTTTTTTCTTTTTTTTTTCTTTTTTCTTTTTCTTATTTACATATGGCACAGTTCTTTATACCGACAGCTGCTGTCGAGAGCACTGGGCGCCACTACCACCCAGCTATTCGGAATGATGTGGCATTAGACATGTCGCTGAAGAAGCTTGGGGAGATGAAGTCTGCGCAGCGGGTTACACACCGACCAGCCAACTTGCTCAAGACCGTGCTGGTCTACAATATGTTCAAGGCGGCTATTGCGCCGGTGACACAGACAGTTTCGGTGGTGGATATGGAGGTTGACAACAAGGCCAGTGAGGAGGCGGAGGTGGCTGCGGAGCAATCCTGGTTTGACAGGTGTATTGATAATATGCTGACCGAGGATAGCCAGGAAGCAATGGAGGTGACGTCTACGTTCTGTGTGGGCGAGGACGATGACGATGAGGACGTGGAGGAAGTTGGCGGGGGATTGCTGAAGCGCAGCCCGTCTTTGCAGTCGCTTAGCATGCTGGCGGGTGACTCTCAATGCCTGGCGATCGCTACCGCAGCACAGCCCCCTGTGATGGTTGTTGCTGCGGCCGAAGACATGACACCGGGCGCCTGGCAAAAAGACGGGTTGTGGCCTACACGTGATCCACAGACAATACACGCAAATATATTTACTCTATAGATGCACTTTCTACTGCATTTATTCTTTTTTGTATAATCTCTATGTCAATTGACTAACTTGTACTTTTACACTAATACATTCGAAAAAATCAACACACTTGCACAGTAAAAAAGTTTATTGAATGGTCGGCATTAATGTATTACCTTGTGATACAAAAACCTATGTCCAGCCTTTATTGAGTGTCATGGGGCTGATCACTCGCATTTATCAAAAGTCAAGGCGCTCGAGAAGGTGTTTTATGGCGGGAAACACCTGTTTGCGGGAGGATTCGGACCTTGATTGCGTAAACCACCAAGCTCCACTTGTTTTCTCCAATAGTTGCAGGCCCAAGATATCCACGTTGGCCAGCCTATCCACCACCATCTGTCCTGTCTTAATATCCGGCGAGAATGCGACTATCAGCTGACGGCCATAAACCTTTATCCCGTTCTCCTTAGTCTTTCCATGCGTCATCACCAGGGCCATATCCAGATTCTGCTTGGCGATCCAGTGTCCGATTGCTTGCTCTATTAGGGGCCCATCGCGCTTCATCCATTTTTTCAGCGGGAAGCTTATGCTGCTTATCCCCAGGGCCCAGGGCTTGCCCTTGGCATCGGCTACTTGCCACTGCTTATAGTCCTTGCGGAGGAGGTCGTAGGGGGACAGGTGGGAGACCATGCCTTTGAGCGAATCCAGCGTGGCGTAGAGGTCGTCTGGGCTGCTGGCATCTAGGGCGGCTGTGGCGAGGTCTGTGGATGGCTGCTTGTGGGGCGTCCACTGGACTAGGGAGGAAAGCCACTGGACGCAGGCGATATCCGAGGGAGTAGCGCGGCGTGCTGCGGGATTCAAATTAGAGGAGTCTACGAGTATCGGCGCAATCAGCAGCTTAGCCAGAACGGGGTCCACCAGGGGACCCAGTCTCTGGGCTATTAGCGTGGCGCATGAGGCTACTACCTCTATTTGCCTCTCGGCAGCGTTCAGGCACCTGCCCTCGTCGACGTGATGGTCGACTATACCGCGGACGTGGGGCTCTAGGAAGGACTGCCTGCTGGCTGGCGCGTTGTGATCAACCAGCCATATGTCCAGTGCGGTGTGGCGGGCTAGGTCGACGTCGTCGATGAAGGTTAGGGATGATAGGGAGCCTCCCGTGGCTTCTAGGGTGTGGCTGAGAAGTAGCGAGCATTCGGGTCGGAGCACTAGGTCGGCGCGAGGAGTGTTTATGACGGGGATTACGGGGCTGGAGGTTTCCTGGGATAGAGCGTAGGCTAGGGCTATGGAGGATACCATGGAGTCTAGGTCGGCAGACTCGTTGCCGAGGACTAGGGTCAGTCGGCTGGGCGGGGGCGTGGCGGCGCGGAGCAGGGCAGAGTTGGCTGCTAGCGTTCTAACAAAAGACCTGAATGCCACCGTCATTTTCACTAAAAACTGTATAAAAAATACTGCTGAAAAAGAAAAGAAAAGAAAAGAAAAGCCCTTCCCCACTCTCCGCGCCCTGCTCCTTTTTTGCCCTTGTCTAATTTTCGGCCAATTTCACTTTTAATGTTCTTACGACAAGCTGCTACTCGGCGTGTGTCGCTGCACAGGCGCATGCTTACAACCGGCGTTGGTTTGGAGCGCAAGGAGCGTGGTGGAGAGGACTTGTCGACTATGAGGCGTCGCCTGCTCTATCAAATGCGCAAACGCGGGATTCTCGAAACCGACCTCCTACTGAGCACCTTTGCTTCGGAGCACTTGGCAGAGCTGGAGCACAAGGAGTTGGTGGATTTAGATAGTCTGCTGAGCAACATCGACTGGGACATATTCTACTGGGCCACAGACAAGACACCGGCACCCGATACAGTGCAGCGCATGACTGTATTCCAAAAACTCAGGGACCACGCCAACAAACAGGGCTCTGCTGGCATTATGAGGATGCCTGATCTACCATAGCGATCACAATAAAAAAGTATTTTTGCTCTTTTTCGAATTTGTCAGAAATTTCCACCGAGGAACTCTTCTTCTTTTTTCTTATCATTTAAATTTTTTGCAAGACTTTTGTCACTCCCCCCCGTTTTTGTATTTGTTTATTTAAAGCTGTGTGGGAGGGGAACGTTTATGGACTATCCCGCCAACAGCGCGGAAAGAGGGAGACCTGCACCGCTAGCAGTAAACGATAGTATCGTTGATAGTCGGTTTTTGGTGTCTCTTACGCCTACATCATCTGTGGCAGTACTTGGGCTGGCAGCTATGCGATATGGACACGATGAGCATGCTATGCCGCTGGGATTTTACGCACAGGGCATCTCGGCACATGATGTTATCTATGGGTCCGAATCCGCATACAGACGTCCCCCGATGCAGTACAATGGGGGGCATCCTGTAGGCCGCTACTTGAGCTCACTGGACGTGCATCGCTCTATTCAGGGCACCCTGGGAGTGTGCTTACCTCGTGGCCAGCCCATCTCTACTACGTCTACTACACCAGCAGTGTTTGTTAATCCAAGACAAGGTAAGTTGTTCATGAATACCTTTTTTGGGGGGTGCTTTGGCAAGATTTAGAATCTCACGACTCCCTTAAACAATGAGTGATTCAGTGGCGCCTCTTTCATGCGTGGATTGTTTGTACTCCACTCGAGTGTTCTTTTTTATGTTTATTTTTTTGCTGATACACGGAAGCGAGTGAGGAGAGTTACGCCTGGGCTCTCCTCTCTTGTCTCTAAACTCCCACTCATATTTATGCACTCATTGGACCCCCCCACTCCCACTTGCTCCGAAAAAAAAACTGGCCGATTGTCATGCGGTATCCAAGCATGCTAAAAAATCGGCCCACCTTTTTTTTCTCTTTTCAAAGTATCACTCCACTTCTATATTGTATCCTTTCTTTTTACTTTTGCTAGGAGAAAAAATGTAAATGCCTTTGTTGCTTTCTTCCTTGGGTCTCCCTGCCTTTTTCTATTGTATGCTAAACACTATGCCATTTCCTATATCGTTGCTTGTCGTAGACACTTCGCATACACTTCTTGCAGATAGCAAGACATCGGCTGTCATGTCTGAACTTAACCGGGACGCTTTAACTCAAGCTGCGGCGGCCGTCAACGTCTTGCCACTCGCAGTTAAGGAACCACATGCAGGCCAGCCTCCAAGCCGAGGGAAAAGCGACTCTGCTGAAGGCAGCCGGCGCGGACGCGGCAGGGGGCGTGGTCGCGGTGGGGGTCGCGGGGGCAGACACCACAGCCCGATGGAAGCTACTCATGTGTCACCGACACATGCGTCACCGCCTACGTCGCACGGAGATTTTGATGAAGACGGGGTAACAAAGATAGAGGATCTGGTATCCCGCGGAGCAGTTACAAAGATCGACGAGCTTACTTACCAGATTCCAAGCGACATGCTCTTATCTGGGCGCAGCTCAATCACCATAGGGGCAGCTATTGGGGGCGATAAGCGGAGATTCAACCTAAAGTGGCTCTATGACTACCAGTGGCTGAGATTCGACCCCAGCGAGAACTCCATGCTGTGCGCGCTGTGCAGAGGCGGGAAGAGGGCTAATCAGTTTGCCAAGCTGGGCAGCAAGAATTTCAAGACGTCGGCGTTGGTAGATCATGCTTCGAGCAATGATCATAAGCGTAGTTTGGCCGAGCTGAGTCCCTTGCATCTTGGCCCCTTGGATCCTGCCCGTGTCGCCCTTACCCTGCTGGACGGGGTGTGGGCCGCCCAGCCTTTTGGCGTGCTTGCTGGGCCATCAGGCACAATGGATCAACCGCTGGAGAGCAGCATTGCGGCACATACCGAGGACGCCTACAACAAGCCTCAGAGTGCTAGCTCTGCTATTAAGCCCAGTCCTGTTGCAGCTAGTATTGGCGCGGCTCCGTTTGAAGTAGCTGTGGGCCAGAGAACTGTCGCTCAGCCGTCGGTTAGCGCCAACTCGTACTCAACAGTCGACACTCTTTCGTCGGCAGTCAGCCGAGCTACGCCGATCGAGATGCAGTCTGCTTACGTCATGCCCAAGAGCGAGCACCAAATGGCACGCGCCACCCGGCCTCGTGCGGGGTCGTCGGGCCCGCTTGTCGGCAGCGCCGCTGGTACTTCAGCGCAAATGGGTGACAATCGAGCACCTCGCAGTTCGGCGGCACCTGTGGCGGCGGCAGCACCTGATGAGCGGTATGCCAAAGAGTTTGAGCACGCGGTGCAGGCGCTACTGCAGGCGATGAATCTCAACCTGCCGATTAGCTCAGTTGCCGATCTATACCAGCTGCAGACTCAGCACATGCCTCTGGCGGACATTGGATCGCACGGGCACTCTAGTCGGTTTTCTAACAGCAGCAGGCGGGCTGATACGGTGCGGCTGGCTGGGGCCTACACGAACAGCACCGAGGCAGCGCGAACCCTGCAGCACGTGGTATCGAGCGAGCTCCTGTCGCTGATCAAGGATGAGGTCAGCCAGTCGCCTGCGTTTTCGGTGATTATTGATGAGGCACCACTGCGCGAGCACAACAGCCTGGTGGCTCACATACTCTTGTACCTGCGGTATATGCGGCGGGATCCAGAGTCGGAGACTGGCGAGCTGCAGGCTATTACGCGGTTCTGGCGCTGCGTGCACTTGTACTACGAGGATAACGGGCGTCTGATGCGGCGAGACCCGGTTAGCTTGGTGCTAACATTATTGGAGCGCGCTAAAATCGACTCGAGCCGACTGGTGTGCATCTCGTGCGAGCGGCCGGCTACCCATGAGGACGCAGAGGCCGAGCGGCGGCGGCACCCCCACATCATCCACTGGCATGGCATATTCACGTACCCCAACTCGCTTTCGCCACAAGTATACGAAGAAATCACTAATCGGTCCGAAGACTTTGTGCACTTTTCCATGGCGCTCATGGATCTCTGTCTGTTCATGTACTCGCATCCGACGAGCTTTGCCTTCTTGGGTGTGGATTTCCAGGAGATGCTCTACAAGACCCTGTACGAGATCTTTCTCGACGAGGGCTCCATCAGCACGCGCCTGCCTATTTCGCTGACTCCGGCGATAGTCATTGCTCTGACACGCAACATATCGCAGATCATGGCTACTGTTTTGGCGCTATCCAGGGTCACTGCGCTGCCGACAGCGGTGGCCTCGCGCGCTGCTGATACCGCGGCCGGTATGAATACCAGGCCTGCTGCGGGCGTCAATATGCCGGACCACCGAGGTGGCGATGCGACAACGCCCATTGTAAACTTGATGCCAAAGTCGCCACGGTCCTCGCTGCAGATTCCGCTGCCCATGGTGGATATCCTAATGTCGTCGTTTGGCGGGCGGCTGGGGGCGCGGAAGAGCGTGGGGCGATGTCCGCCGGCGGATGCCTTGCTCGAGCGGCTTCGCGACTACAGCTTCCTGGGGTGTTTGCATTTTATGGCCGACATTCTGCTGCAGATAAAGCCCATCATCGATATAGCTGGGCGCAGCGACATGCCCACACGTGTGCTTGGCGAGCTGTCGGAGCCCGCAGACCATACATTGGACCAGCGGCTGCGAGCCTATATCGGCACTATTCGGGATGTTATCGAGTCTGTGACGCTTATGTACGGCGAGGAGGGGGGCGATGACGATAATGGCTTTGGGTTTGCTGAAGGTGGGAATGAGGACGAGTTTTCGGGCTTCCATCTCAACGAGTTTATGCACTTGACCGGCAATGAGGACTTGGTCTGCCACTTCCGCTCCTTCACGGTGGTCAACTACTCGCGCGAGGATAGCCAGTCCCGGCTTATTGAACTGATTCGCACAGTGTCATCGGCTATACTGCACGACCTGCACCAGCGCTTTAATGCCGAGGATATTGCTGCTATTCAGGCATTTGCAGATATGTGGGATCCTACTCAGTTCCCGCGCGAGCCCGCCGCCAATGCTGCGTTTGCCAATAAGCAGGCTATGGAGCTTACGGAGCGGATGTCGGCATCATCGGCCTGCGGCTCTAATGGGCTGATGCTGAGAATGCCCAAGGACGACCTGGCTTCTACTGGTCATGGCACCCCGCCTGTGCTGCTGGAGTGGGGCGTGTTCAAGGCCGAGGTGCGCCAGCAAGCTGAGGCGGGTCTGGGAGAGCAGGCTGACTTGCCGACGACGACGCGATATGTCCCGGGTAAAATCCAGCTGGCATACCGCGCAAACCTGTTCCCCGATGGCGCGCTGGCGCAGAGCGGGCGAAGGCTGCGCTCGATGGAAGACAGCCAAGTGCGCGCTAATTTGAGCACGCTGACGGCGGACCAGTCCCTTCTGGAGCGCTTGCAGAGGCACAGCCACGACTCTTATGTGGTGCAGCCCTCGGAGGCATGGGCAAAGTTTGGCACCCTGGCGAAACTGGCTACAGCATGGAACGTGCTGCCATTGGCTCTCAGCACAGACTTGCACTTTTTCCGGCGGTTCTATGAGCGGCAGCTGGCGCGGATCTGTCGCGAGCAGGCCGAGAACAAGCTGCAGTCCATCAGCTTTGACATTGGCGATACATTCTCCGAGCTGCTTGGCAGGCTGTCGTCGCCGCACAAGAAGAAGAAAGTCACGGTTTATGATTTGCTGCAGAATAGCAAGGTTGAGGTTGAGCAGAATATTGGTAGCTTGGAGAAGCCCATGCTGGAACTGGAGCTCTCTGGCATTACTGTCGACTATTTTGTGCGTAGCATCGATGCGGTTACCATGGCTCTTGATCATCGCCTGAGGCTGCTGTCGCTGGAGTTTACAGAGTCGCCTATTGCCGTGTCGAAGACTCCCGGTGACTGTCCCAAATGGATGCAAAACGCTATGCGCGGATACTGGAAGCTGGCCTGCCGCCCGCCAAAGCCTCAGAAGGTGCCGGCCGTTGCTCCCTCTGTCTCTCATGGCTTGCGGCATAGAACTCATACGGTCTCTAATCCCTCGGCTACTGGCAGTGGCACTACTGCGCCTTGGTCGACGTGTACTACGAGTCAGACATCGAATCATCTGGAACCCGAGCCTTTGCTGTCGTCAATTAAGCGGAGCCAGCCACTGATTCCTGGCGATGTGAGAGTGTCGCCTACTGTTCCTCCTGTGCCACCGATGCCCGTGCTTAATGGCGGACCGCAGTCGGTTCAGACCAGTGTTTTTAAAACTGGCACAAGCTTTGCGCCTTCATCGTCGTCGGCCATTAGGACGGCTACTGGTCAGCAGCTGTCGATATCGTCGGCGGTCTGTGCTACTATTCAGCCTGCTGCTTCAGACGACTTGAGCACGCTGCCGTTGCTGGAGGCTCTGCTTTCGGACCCTACTAGTGTACCAGTACCTCTGCCTCCACCACCTCCACCACCTCCGCCGCCACCGCCGCCACAGAGCTTGGGTGTTAAGCGTCCACTAGACGTGGATCCTCCTCCTGCTATGAGCTACGTGATTGAAGAACTAGGTGGACGGCAAGGCGAGGCTGCCATGATGATGGCTGCTGTTGCGGCTGCTGCTGGCAATAAGCGTATGCGACATTCAGCTGATAGCGTAGCAATGCCTGCTGCTGATCCCTATGGATACGACAACAACAGATTCGGCGGCTACCAGCAACGGGAGTTTGGTGATGCAGGTGTTGTATTCCATCCACAGCGAGCGGCGGGTGCCAAGGAGAGTGAGTCATTTGGCACTACTATTGCTCGGTTGGCGTCAGACATGGGTCTGGATTCGGCTAGTACTCAGGCGCTTGCTGCCTCTCTGTCCAATCAACTAATACCGCCAACGTCTTCGATGCATATGGAGGGCGCGCATGCGACAATGCTGGCTGCTGGATACCAGCAGCAGCAGCATAACCAGCCGTCACCATACAGCGGATACTCGCAACAGCAGCAGATCCAGCAGCAGTACCAGGCTCATCGGCCCGGATCCGCGACATCGATACCGGGACTGGTAGGTGCTGATGGTGTGAACATGCAGCACAACTATACAGCTGCGCAATTGGTGTTTGCCTCGCAGGCGGCAGCGCTGGATATACATGGCTTCGCGGGGCCTGTTGCTGGCGGATCGCAAGGCGGGATGCATGGAGTGACACCTAATGGCGTGGCATCGTTTGACCAGATGATTCATGGGCAACGACGCTTGCATATGAACCGAGAGCAAGAACTGCCACCACATACAGCGTTCGACTATCGTATACAGGGATATCTTCCTGATAGCAAGCACTAAATGAGATTATTATGCATAGATTTCTTATGTTTTCTTTTTGTGTAGATTAATAGAATTGTATTGTTTATTCTAAACCTATGGCTTGGGCAGCACAGTATCTAGGAGGCAGGGGACTTGCTTCTCCAAGATCTGGGTAAGTGCATCAACCGTGTTATGGAGGTCCAGTGGTTGTCCTAGGAGTCCCTTGACGAGGTTGTTGACTAGGTCGACTAGGCCGCCGCTTCCGTTGACTCCGGGGCTCTCGAGCAGGCCGCCGGTACTGAGCAGCAGCTTGTCGACGAGCTGCTTCACGCCATCGACCGTGGTCGAGAGACCCAGCTTGTTGAGCAGTGGCGTGAGCGCAGAGATCTGGTTGGGCGTCACGCCACAGACGTTCTTGCCGTTGCTGCCACTGCCGCCGTTGCCCGGGGTGCTGCCCCCGCCATTGCCCGGGGTGCTGCCCCCGCCGTTGCCCGGAGGAGTGCTGCCACCCCCATTGCCCGGAGGAGTGCTGCCGCCGCCGTTGCCTGGAGGGTTGCCACCACCACCGTTGCCTGGCGGGTTGCCGCCACCACCGTTGCCAGGAGGGTTGCCACCACCACCATTGCCAGGTGGATTGCCGCCGCCACCATTGCCTGGAGGGTTGCCACCACCGCCGTTTCCTGGAGGGTTGCCACCGCCGTTACCCGGAGGGCTGCCGCCACCACCATTGCCGGGCGGATTGCCGCCGCCATTACCCGGAGGGCTACCACCGCCGTTACCAGGGGGAGAGCCGCCACCATTGCCTGGAGGGCTGCCACCACCGTTGCCTGGAGGACTGCCTCTGCCACCCGAGCTGCCTAGTTGCCAACCGCCACCAGGAAAACCGGGGAAGTGGGAACTGGGAGGGTAGACGGGGCTGTTAAAACCACCAAAGACCATTTCATTCCATTGATCGCGACGCTCGAGGGGATAGGCGGCGACAAAGGAGGCCAGGGTCAGAGCGAGAAGAGAAGACGAGAAGCGCATTCTTGAATATTCCTTGATATAAAATGAGCCTAGTATAAAAAATAAACAAGAAAAGGGGGGAACAGTGGTGGACAAAAAAGGCTTTCTGGGTGTTAGATTTAAAGGCAACTAAGAAAAAGTTGGGCTAGAAATTTAATAAAGCTGGACAAAGATTCATCTAAAAAGTATCTGGGATCATCATTCCTTTTTAAATGTTCTTTGGGTCACCGCTACTTGGACGTGTAAGCGCTACGACAAGTTTTCCAGAATAGGGATATAAAAAACAATGTAGGCAAATTCGACCACTTCTCTCCCCCCTTCTCACTAGCCTTTGAGCTTGAAGAAAAAATCTGTGCGCACATCTTAGAAGAAAAAATGGCGCAGTTTGTGATACAATCTACAAGCTCTTTTGTTTTTGTTTCTGGACGACCGATAAAATGCTTTGTACTAGGACTGTGACCATTGTTTTTCTCTTTCTCAAAAAATGTGACAGCCCGCGCAATGAAGATTCCTATAGCCTTGTTCCTCAGAAACTCGAAAGAAAAAAGTTCCCGCATATTGTTTACTGACCGACAATCGCGTTTTAAAGTGGCTTGTAGGTATAGGGAGCTTTTTTGCTTCTGTGTCTTATCGTCGATTATAATATAAAAAAACTCGTGTAACTTTTTTGTGCTATTGAAAAACTGTGGCTTTACACTATCTTCTCCCCCTCCGTTGCCAATACTCTTCCCTGAGCTGGTCAAAAAAAGAGCCTCTGTTAGTGACAATTATTGAATAGTAGGGAGGGTAATGGAATGGGTTTTTTGGATGACAATGACCTCACATGCCTTAGTGCTGGATTCCAATATACCCCGATTGAAAATCTGTAAATAATACATCTGCACCACATATCTAGGTATAGTACTAGCAAATAGTGCTGGGAGTGCGCCAAGAGAGGGCAGGTGCTCGGTTACTATCTGGTGCATGGACAGCGCCACAAAAATTGCGTCGGCGTATTTGACAACTGCGCCTCCTAAAGGTACAAAACTATTTCTCACGGGGCCATGTGGCTGAGATATCACGATTGTTGGTGTGGTTTATTGAACAAATACGTAAAAAGAGACCGAGTATGCACAAGTACTGCCTCTCATTTTAAATGGTCTATTCTGTCGTTTACAAAATCATTAGGTGTAGTGAAGGCCAGATACGCCAAACAATAGTAATCTACAATATCAGGATGAGAAAATTGATTTTTAGACGAATTAATAACGTAGAGGCTAAAGTACGGAATGTGTAGACAAGAAAGTGGAAATTACACCGCTAATCAGACCACATAGAATTCCGTCTATGGCTTGGGCAGAATAGTGTCAAGCAGGCAAGGAACCTGGTTCTCGAGGATGCTGGTCACAGCATCAACGGTGTTGTGGAGGTCTAGAGGCTGGCCCAACAGTCCCTTGACGAGGTTGTTGACGAGGTCGACTAGGCCGCCGCGGCCATTGATGCCAGGGCTCTCGAGCAGGCCGCCGGTACTGAGCAACAGCTTGTCGACGAGTTGCTTCACGCCATCGACTGTGGTCGAGAGACCCAGCTTATTGAGCAGAGGAGTGAGCGCAGAGATCTGGCCAGGAGTAACACCGCAGGCATTGAGATTGCCGCCGTTACCGCCGCCATTGCCACCACCGTTACCTCCACCATTGCCTCCACCGTTACCTCCACCATTGCCACCGCCATTGCCGCCGTTACCTCCACCATTGCCACCATTGCCGCCGCCGTTTCCACCACCATTGCCGCCGTTGCCACCGCCGTTGCCACCACCGTTGCCGCCGCCGTTGCCACCACCGTTGCCACCACCGTTGCCACCACCGTTGCCACCACCGTTGCCGCCGCCGTTGCCACCACCGTTACCTCCACCATTGCCGCCGCCATTACCTCCACCATTGCCGCCACCGTTTCCACCTCCATTGCCGCCGTTGCCGCCACCATTACCACCGTGTCCGCCACCATTACCACCGTGTCCGCCATGGCCACCACCGTAGCCATAATCGTAGTCGCCGCCATAGTTGCCGATGTCGTAGCGGTCAGAGTCACGACCACCGCGGACGATCAAAGGAGAGGCGGCGGCAAAGGACGCCAAGAAGAGCGCAAGAACAGACGACGAAACGCGCATGGTTCAAAAAGAGGATTTTTCGAGTTGTTAGGATTAATAGGATATATGAAGGAGAGGGAGGGATGAAGGCTGCAGAGAAGCTGATAAGAACCGACCAGCGCAAGTAGAACCTACCAGTCTACATTTTTATACGCCTCGCTCGAGGTCCATGGCATGCTAAGGCTATGAAGCAAGCGCAAAACAAAAACAAACCCACAGTTTTAAAACGGCCTATCCAAATTTAGAACGCCAGGTAAACAGGGACCCAGCCACTTGTCGCGATAGACATTGTATGCATTTTTTTTTAAAAAAAAAAAAAAGCTGCTTGTGGCACTTACGTGCCATAGGAGCGGATTTTACTTGAAAGCCACTTTTTTCAAAGCTAGTCCAGAGAACAATGTAGCAGAGACTGAATACGCTTCGTGCATAGTTCTTGCTAGACAAACAATAGCAAGACCAAACTATTTTTTACGACCTCGTTCCGTCGGGAGGCTTTTATTGACATGATCAGTTTAAAATGCCAGCAATAAAAAAGTGAAACACAAAAAAAAAGCCACAATGCACATGTCGTGCTTAGACAATTCGCCTGACTTGCCCAATTGCTTGACAGGCTAACAAAAGGCCCTCCCTACATCAGCGAGTATTGTCAGCGGACTCATAGTGCTGGAAGACCAAAACACAACGACATAATATATCGCAGTCCTATTCGGCTACTAAATGGACGCCCAGAACAATACTAACAGCAACGGGGTGGCTTTTGTTGTGTTGCCCGATGGACACAATCTCAACGCTTATCCCCCAAACCGAATAAAAAGCTTAGGCGCCACCATACCTAATCAATCAACATGATCTAAACACTAGATATTTAAAGTAAACATATAAAAACCAACACAAAGCTAGACACCCATCCATCAAGGAGAGCGGTTTAATAAAAAGAGTGTAAAATAGAAAGCAGAAAAAACAGTTTATGGCGATGGCAGAAGAGTGTCAAGGAGGCAAGGAACCTGCTTGTAGAGAATGCTGGTTACAGAGTCCACAGCAGGCTTCAGGTTCAGGCCACCGAGACCAAGGCCAGCAACAAGTGAGTCGACAATGTTGAGGAGCGACGAGACAGCGCTCTCCTGGAGAGTGTCACCGAGGAGGTCGGTGATCTGCTTGGTCAAGTGCTTGAGATCGGCAACAGTCCGGGTCAACTTGAGCTCCTCGACAAGAGGGGTGAGAGCAGAAACCTGGCCAGGCTTCAGGCCACAGTTAGCAGCATTGCCGACAGGACCAGCAGCGGGGCCGTTGCCACCATTCGAGCCATTTCCGTTGGATCCACTGCCATTCGAGCCATTTCCGTTGGATCCATTTCCGTTCGAGCCGTTGTTTCCGTTTCCATTGCCGCCGTTGGATCCGTTGTTGCCACTTCCGTTGGATCCGTTACCATTTCCGTTGGATCCGTTACCGCTACCATTTCCGCTGCCATTGGATCCGTTGCCGTTGCCATTGCCGGTGTTCCATCCACCGCCGTGAGGATAGGTGGAGCCGGGATAAGCGGCACCGGGGATGATGACAGGAGGCGCGATGACCACGGCAGTGTTGCCACCATAGTTGGCAGCAGGAGCAGCCGACGCGCAGGCGGCGAGAGCGAGGAGGGTGATGGCGGAGATATAGCGCATTGTGAAAGACGGGAGGGAGTAGCTTTAAAGGTAGGGCAGAGGATGTGGTAATTTGATAAGCTGATGGAGAGGATAGATTTGGTATGCTGGAATTATTTGGGTAGTTTCTTGCGCCCTCCACCTGTGCTTTTATACAGCGGTCTGGCCACTTTAGCGAGCAAAAGATCCTTTCTGCCAACTCTGGTTTTCACGCCAGAAACGCTGTTTTCTCTCTTTACATTTGAGTATATGGAAATATGTCTATTGTTTGTCGCCTTTAACAAACAAGTACTACTGCCGCTATGAGTGCGTATAATGATCTGAATATGCCACATTAAAATGATATTTCTACTGTAGGCACTTTATTTCGATACAGGGTATTGTTTGAAATGGCATGCACATAAGTGAGCGCAGCACACAATGATGGGCGCTACGGCGCTGCTACTAGCCACTAGGCAAGCATGGCGCGAGAGAAGATGTTACTGTCATGTAGCAGGATTGTTGTCCTTTTACTCCCTGCCAATCCAGACATGCGCATAGTATTCAGGGAAAAAGGGAGAATAGGAATAATTGTGTTGTTTTTGGACACGGGTCCATTTACAAACTAGGACCTAGTAGCTTTTCAATCCCCTTTCAGCGCACAGTAGCGTATCAATAGTCAGAACAAAGGTGTACGAAGGAGTCTGAATACAAAAAAAAAAAGAGAAAAAAGAACGCAAACCAATAGCAAACTGTATCGTTTAGGCACTACAGTCAGTGCCAACAAAGGGAGCGAATTCGCCAAAGAACTCTTGATCATCGCCACCCCAATAGCGGACCCTCGAAATATACTCTCTCAGCTCAACATAGAGCCAGACCCTATAGAGGTTCCAAGTAGTGGAGCGCAGGGGCCACGAAGACAATTCAGTCTTCGCCTCCTCCTTCAGCCAAGTTCTCAGCATAGGCAGGGCAACCCTCAAGATATCCGATTCCGGGTCCAGGCGCCTTCCAATCCCCTCCAGAATAAACATGGCCATGATGATGTTGATAAAATCAGGCGCCAATTTCACATGATGCAAGCGAACGGCATTCATAACCGGCGCAAAGATCTCTGAGAACGTCAGCTTCGAAAGCTGGAACGAGACCTGTCGCACCTTGAGTATTATATCCTGAATTCGCAAGACGAACACGTCAGGGCTTATGACCAACTCAGGCGTCAGACAGCGGTCAATCATCAGGTGGCCGGCACGTTTGCCGTCGAATGTACACACTGCCTCGAACAGATCGATAAAGTTCCGCCGGTTAGTGCTATCCAGCAATGTTACCAGCCCGCAGTCTAAGAACACGAGCGATGGCGTAAACCCACATCTATACAAAAATCGTGTGTACTCGTGGATCTGATCGCTCATCTGCTGGTCACTGATAAGGCCAGTCTCGTGGTCGCTCAATATCCCACGGATATGAGCATGAGCCTCGGACGACGTAGGTATCGGGGCCTGTTGCATCAATCGCTTTCTCCGATTGAACGGCGACATATCGAAAAAGTCCTCGACAAAGCGATCCAGCGGCGTGCCATAGTCAGGCTGCGCCAATTCGACCAAGATATTGCCAGGGTGGAGATCGGCATGGACAAAGTTATCGTAGATAAGCATATGCAAAAACGCGTCCAGACCCTTAGACCCGATCTCCTTATCAAACACCGTATGTCCAGCGGTATCCAAGAACGCGCGCAGTGGCACACCATCCTGGTAGCTCTCTACTAGCACGTCGGGCGAGTCTAGTGGTAGGTCGTGGCGAGCAACGCATGGGAAAGATACACCCAAGCGAGTGGCAAAATTATCAGTAAATCGCTGGGTGTTCTGCGACTCAGCACGTAGATCTACTTGGGACTCCATCATCGCGCCAAAGATAGCGACTTCGTCGGGCAGGCTCAGCCAACGCATGCCAGGCAGGGCGCCCAGCACAGTGGCGCCCCATTTCATTATACGCAGGTCGCGGCGGATATTGCGCCCCACACATGGGTGCAAGACCTTTACCGCCACATTTGGGTTACGACGCAAGATCTCAGTCAGCCCCGACCTACTCGCTGAGAGGCTGTCGATAAACTCGGGAGAAAACCTGGCGTGGTGCACTTGGGCTACAGCACCGGCGCCCAAAGGCCGGTCACCAAACCACGAGAATATGGTTGAAATATCAGATACGCCAAAGGCACGCGCTATCAGAAGCTTGGAGTAGGATGCTGGGTGCGGCTGGTTGCTGTCGTGTAGGCGGCCTAGCTCCAAGCAAAGCTGAGCGGCAAATAGATCAGTGCGACTGGCTGCCCACTGCGCTAGCTTGACAAACGTCGGACCCGCGCAAGACATTTGGTTGCGCAATAGTCGGTACCACCACAAAGCGCCTGCTCGCTCGTTGTCTTTGTCGGCGTTGCGCGCACCAAACCACACGATGGGGTAGGTCAGTGCAAGGGGCGCAAAGTAGAGGAAAAGCTCGCCACACCGTGCTATGGTCAGCAACACCTCCAGCACGCCGTCGACAATTGCTACGCGAAACACATACGATACCCCCCTCTTTAGCTGGCAAAAGAATCCAAGGAGCGTGCTAGCTGTCGATGCATCCTCAGCGGTATCCACGACAGGGCTAGTATGCAAGCTAGCGCCTTCGTTGCTATCTTCTGGCGACAAGGTGCCATGTGGGCTATTGTTCGTGTGTGGGGTGCATGTGAACCAAGCGACTGCGCCGCCTGCCGCAGTCAGTGCTCCCAAGACCATGCCCGTCCGCAATGGCCAACCATACTTTGTGCTGGGCGTTCCACTGCCGCTGGACAGTCGGCGGGCGCTCTGGCGGCGTAGCGCGAGCCCAAAGCGACCACGGATCGGTGCTGATGAACGCAGCAGTCCAGCCAGGTGGCCAGTCCGCAGCATAAAGTTTTATGTTATGCGCTCCAGTGCAAACAGGCTAATTTAGAGTAGATAGCAAAACCGAATTTACAAGGACGCAATAGAAATTTCGAGAGAAGCGAAACAAAGAGCTGATTACGCCTATCTGACCATCATCATTAGCTTGCTTGTATGCGCAATCATGTGACGCTAACTGAAATTAATCTGGTCACTGGCGCTGCGGTGAAAATTTTTTTAGTGGCTCAGGGGCTTGAGAGGAGAAAGGCGGGTGTTGTTTCCCTCCTTCCTTAGCACGCATTCTTTGATAATATTCTGCGCCTTATCCTCAACAGGTAACAAGCTTCATTCATGTAGTGTAGCCGTGGGGGCCTTGGTCCCGCACGAGGCAGAGCCTCACTGATCACATACCCTCCATCTAACTTCTTTTACAGGGACTATAGCAGGCGCATAAAACGATCTATACAGCACTCAGGATGCCATCCACAGAGATAGCCACGCAGCAGCAGAGCCACCATATGACATTGATGTGCCCTGACTGCCGCGGTTCAAATATCATGCAAAGCTTTGCCACCGGTGATCTGCTCTGCGCTGATTGCAACATAGTCGTTGGCGACCGGTTAATAGACTCGCGTAGTGAGTGGCGCCGGCGGCGACCTCAAAAGACCGACGACAGCAATAGCGATAGCAGTGCCGCCGATAGTCCCAGGACAGAAAACGGAGTAAATCTACTGCGCGCTAAGAAGAGCAGTAGCAGAGACGCAAGAACTCGGGCTGTGGAACAGAGACACGGGGATACCTTGAATCGCGGGTTGGAGCAAATTTCTGCCATGTGCCTGGCAATGGACGTGCCGCGGTCTATTGAGTCTGCAGCCTGTGAGTACTATCGCCGGGTAGAGTCTGGCGGCTTGCATCGAGGCAAAAACCAGGACGCTATTACTGCTACCTGTGTGTTTCTGGCCTGTCGGCAGCAGGCCGTGCCACGAACATTTAAGGAGCTCTGTGCTCTGACTAGGGTGCCTCGCAAGGACATTGGCCGCATGTTCAAGCTTTTGAAGGACAAGTTGGGCGCTGCTGATACTGCAGCCATGTCGCCCGATGACCTGATGGCCAGGTACTGCGCTAATCTGTCGCTGCTGGAAACCGCCCAGGACTGTGCTATATTGCTGGGGCGAATGGCTAGGGAGCGGGACACTCTGGCTGGGAAGAGCCCCGTGTCGGTTGCTAGCGCTTGCATCTACATGGCCTCGCATTTGGTTGCTCAGCCGCGCGATGCTAGGATTATCTCGCGCGTCGCCGGTGTTAGCGAGGTCACTATTAAGAACTCGTATAAGCTGCTGTATGCTGACCGCTCATTGCTTCTGTCTAGCCAGGTCTTGGCTGTTGACTCGGCTGCGTCAATCGACAACCTACCCATTCCATGAATATAGCTTTGTACTTGATCTCAAAAAAAAGACTAGGAAAAAAAGCCTAGAGGCGATCCATGATACGATTGGCTGATTAATGCTGGCGGAAGTCACGCCTGCCAAAGCTCATTACAAAGCAGCGTGCCAGAAACTAGCAAAAGCAACTCGCCTTTTGCCTCTCCATCGCCTCTTTTCCTTGTAATTTTTTAGCTCTTAAGAAATTACAAATAGAAATCTGTCGTTCGCCCCTTTGTCTCAGCCCCCTCTTTTTCTTTGCTGCCCTCGCTAGTACCATGTCTATAACTGACGGACAGCAGCCATTTGCTATAAGCGGGCCTGAGCGCCAAAGGAATGTGATTTTGGAGTGCCCCTACTGCCGCGACCAGGTTCCCAACCTGGTTGACGACTTTGCGTCGGGTGACTATATCTGCGGCAACTGTGGCCTGGTTTTAGGCGACCGGATAGTTGACACGCGCTCAGAGTGGCGGACCTTTGCCAACGAGGAGGGAGACGACCCGTCTCGAGTGGGTAATGCCGCCAACCCGTTCTTGGATGGAGCTCAGCTCGATACGCTGATTTCGCGCAACGGCGACAATGGCTCTGGCCTGGCGCGGGACCTCAACCGCACTCAGGGGCGTACTACGGCGCAGCGGCATGAGCGCAACTTGGTGCAGGCATATAAGGAGATATCGGCACTGTGCGATGCGTATGATATGCCTAGGACGACGGTGGATATTGCCAAGCAGCTGTATAGGCGTGTGGAGAACGAGCACTTGCAGCGGGGTAAGAACAACGACGCTATTATTGCGGCGTGCATATTTTTGGCGTGTCGCCAGGATAATGCACCGCGTACGTTCAAGGAGATTTGCGCGCTGACAAAGGTCGACCGCAAGGACATTGGGCGCACGTTCAAGTTCCTGAAGAGCAAGTTGGGTGCGGCTACGGGCACTACGTCGTCTGGTGACCTTATTGCCCGCTTTTGCTCGAACCTCAATTTGGATCAGGATACTCGGAGGATCACCGAGATTTTGACGAGGAAGGCAAAGGACATGGATAACATCTCGGGTAAAAGCCCCGTGTCTATTGCCAGCGCCTGCATCTACCTCACATCACACCTCATGGGCAGCGGCCGTGACGCCAAGGCTATTTCGGAGATTGCTGGTGTTGGCGAAGCTACTATCAAGGCTACCTACAAGACTCTGTATGCCAACCGCAAGGATCTGCTGACGCCAGATATCTTTACTCGTGCTCCCAAGGCCTCCGAGGCCAACCTGCCTAACCCTTGAACAGCACCAATAAATTGATCTGCCATTGTCATTGCTTTGAAAGCAGTGTGAGCAAAAAACGAAGGCGAAACCTTCCATGCAGAATGTTTTTTCTCTCCGCCTTTTTTTCTCTTACTGTTTTCATTTCGTTTTTTTTGACAAATTTTCTATCCCCTTTTTTTGTAATTACAAATCATTGACGAGATAATGGCGAAGAGGATAAGCTACGTGGACGTGTTTTGGTTTGTGCCCAATCTAATTGGCTACTCCCGCGTTCTGCTCTCGGCTTTAGCGGCCTACAGCATGTACTACGAACACCCGTCAGTAATGTTTATCTCTTACGCGCTCTCGGAACTCCTCGACGCAGCCGACGGATACTATGCGCGCAAATTGGGGCAATGCAGCAAGTTTGGGGAGGTACTGGACATGGTGACGGATCGGTGCACTACGACGGTGCTTCTCACGTACTTGGCACACTTGTACCCATCGCTGGCGCTGGTGTTTTGCTTGCTGATATCACTGGATATTAGCAGCCACTATATGCAAATGTACAGCCAGCTGATAACGGGCAAAACAAATCATAAGCAAATGGATGCGGGGGCGCACTGGATTTTGAAGGCGTATTATACGGATCGCCGGGTGTTGTTTGGATTTTGCTTCGGGAATGAGGCATTCTTTTTGCTCTGCTACCTTACTTATTACTTGCCGGTGGGCGGTTGGTACTATTTGGCGGTTGCGTTTACTGTGGTTGCCTTCCCGGTCTTTGTTGTAAAGAACGTTATTAATGTTGTGCAGCTTTATGAGTCTGCCAAGGACTTGGCTAGACTCGATGCTGCCCAGATTAATCGCGACGAACCTCCCGCTGGCCCCACTAAAAAGACATCCAAAATCTAGTACTCGTCGTTTCTCTTCTCGACTAGAATATACCTTTTACAGTGCTATGTGTAATTATTCTGCTGAATATACATTGTAGTAGATCACAGGTGTCCCTTAATGTTAAGGATTCTATCCATTGTGTGTGCTTTTGGTAAGCAAGCAACGGATCGAGTGATAGTCTCACTGTTT